>JASDQU011028604.1:46770-62713 GCA_032191745.1 Picea mariana | reverse complement strand
AATTTAAACCATATTATTTTTATGAAGCTATTTTTAAAAAATAATTATTTATAATAACTTATAATTACTTTTCTTTTATTAATGCTAAAATTTAAAATATTATTATTATTTAAAATATATTATACTATCCGTAAAATCACATTTGCTTCCATTCAACGATGAGTGCTAGGGTTAGGGTTTTTGACCCACGCCTCTGAACCCTTGCGATCGTGTGCGGGCAGCCATGGCCCCCTTTGAGGGGGGGGATCCACCCCTAGGTCCTCGACCTCGGATCTGCAGGCCTTCCAGGCCCTGATATCTTCCTATGCAAAGACACACAAGGTAACCCCATCATGATTCGTCAAAAAATCGGGAGAAATCCCAAAGGTTGTTGTGCATGCTCCCTCAGTGCGATCACTAGCCCTTAGACTGGCGGACAAAGGATTGATAGGGAATTTCAAAGGACTGTGGCCCTCCCCAAAATCCATGCATCACTGGTTGGAATCGAACTGGCGCACACTGATCCAGGGAAAAATGTCGACGACCTTTTGTGGTAAGGGTTTCTTCGCTTTCTTATTCGAAAAAATGAAGATAGACACCTGATTTTCCGAAGCGGCCCATACTTCATGGGTGCTCATGGAATGTATCTCAATAAATGGACTTCTTATTTCAGTCCAGAAAATGATATTACCTCAGTATTCCTTATGTGGGTAAGATTTCCATTTCTCCCACTTCACTCTTGGAATGATGAAACCATAAGAAGTATCGACAACTCATTGGGAAAATATATCGATCATGTTGAACCACGAGAGGGAGTTCAAGCCTGTGTCAAGATTTTTGTGGAGGTAGACCTAGAAAAAGGACTCCTAGAAGCAATACAACTAGACTTAGATAACTGGTACTATATTCAACAAGTAGACTACAAACAAATCCCCTTCAAATGAAAAGCATGCAATGAATACAGACACTTCACAAAAAATTGCCCTCAGGTCAAGGAAACTCAGGATCAGGACCTGAAGCAAGACCAGTGGCAGTATCCAAAGCAGAAAAAAGATACTCAGGAAAATCCCTCGATTCCTCCACAAGGACAAAGAGAAAAATCTCCAGATCCGAGAGAAAGGTCTTCAGGCTCTCCACACAAAGGGGAATCACGTCATAACCGGTATGTTGGACTACCAATAGAAGGTAACACAGAGGAACTCAGGGAAATCCAGGAAGAAAATGGAGAAAAGAGACAAGAAGAGATAAAGGGTGAGGTCAGAAAAGGTAAAGAAAAAGAATTCATGATCACAAGTGGGGAATCCACAACAAAATCTCCCCCAAATCTCTCCCCAGAGCTCCCAAATTTTTCAGAAGATGAAAGACAAGATACTTCTGACAGTGATATAGATCTAGAGGTCACACAATCAACCATAACAAAAAAACTAGGAAGAAAATCTCATAGAAATAAAAGAGAATCGACTACAGACAGAGAAAAAGAGCTAGGCATCCAAAAAACAATAGAGGAAGCATTAAAAAAAGAAGGCAAATCCGGGAAAAACAAGTTCGCCCAACACAAGGGAGCAACATCTCAACCCTCTAAAGGGGGGGCACCAAAATCCACTGATAAATGATGAAAGTTGTCTCCTAGAATTGTAGAGGATTATGGAGCAAGGATAAAAAAGAAGAAGTTAGAAAGTTGTTAAAATTAGAAAGACCCTCAATCCTCCTAATTGAGGAGACAAAAATGAGCGACCTAGAAACCCTCCAAGATATACAAAAAATATGGAAAAAAGGTGAAGGAAAAGTAATCAGTTCTAGAGGAGCCTCGGGAGGAATAGGTACATTCTGGAACACCGAAGAATTCAAGCTAGAGGAGCAAGTGTAGTCCCAATTCTAGTTGATGGTCTCCTTAACCAGGAAAGATATAGGTATGTTATACTCCATCATAAATTTTTATATGCCAAATAATTATCTGGAAAAAGTAGAATGATGGCGATCCTTTCAGGATCTGGCCACTAAAAACCCCCCTCAAAACTTGATCATTGCCGGGGACTTCAATACCACAAGAGGATTAAAGTAAAAATGAGGGGGAACTATCATGAGAGATCAATTCAGGGAAAAGATGCACTATCTAATCTCGGATCTAGATCTCTTCGATGTTCCACCTACTAAAGGTATGTACACTTGGAACAATAGAAGAGCAGGACCATGCCACATTGCAGCTAGGTTGGATCGATTCTTAATAAGCAACTCTTTCCCAGCCCTTCCAGACAAAGCCTTCTCTATGAATCTTCCTTGGGAAGGATCAAACCATCGTTCTATCTCTCTAACATTCGAATCACAAAAAAATGGGGGCCCCATTCCCTTCAGATTCAACCCCCTATGGATGGATCGGTTGGAGTTCCTTTCCTCTATTTCTCAAATCTAGAATCAGTGGATTATAGGATCTCCAAATTACATATGGGAGCAGAAGTTGAAATTGGTGAAAGGATTCCTCAAAGAATGGGAAAAAACCTCCTCGAACCTGGATCAGAACAAGGTTAGAGATAAAAAGATTCAACTTGAAAAAATACAAGAGGAAACAGAGACAAAAGAGGTTCAACAAATCCATATGATGAATGAGCAAAAAATCCACAAATAATACATTCAAGCACTAACTAAAGAATAAATCATCTGGAGACAAAATCTAGAAGTCTTTGGTTGAAAGCAGGGGACCAAAATACATCCTTCTTTCATAGACAGGCAAAATCTAGACCTTTGGGGCAATAAAATCTCTGAAATAAAAACACCGAAAGGGGGAATTATAAAGGATTTTGATCAAATCAAGAAACAAAATACTAATAATTTCCACAAGCTCTATACTTCAAATGGAAGAGTAGAGGATGACCTAGTTGATTCTCTTCTCAGGAACACTCCAGGTAAAATAATAGATGAAGACAATCTACATCTCAATAGACAAATTGAAGAAGCTGAAATCCTAAAAGCTATCAATCAATTTAACGAAGACAAAGCTCCAGGACCAGATGGATTCACCCTTCATTTCTATAAAAACATGCTGGCACATAATCAAGCATGACTTCATCAGAATGATAAGATTCACTCATAAATAAAAAAAAAATGGGAGGAGCCACCAATTCCTCCTTCTTAGTGCTTATTCCAAAATAAAATGGCACCTCTACTTTGGATAGATTTAGACCCATTTCTCTATGTAATATTTCTTATAAAATCATAGCTAACAGATTGAACCCTTTTATGAGATCACAAATCCTTCCTAATCAAGGAGGATTTGTGGCAGGCTGACAAATTTGGGACAAATTTATTCTGGTACAAGAAGCAATACACTCCAGCGACTCTCGAGGAGAACCAGGTATGGCAATAAAATTGGATATGGCAAATGCCTTTGATAGAGTAGAACATGATTTTCTTTATAAGGTTATGAAAAAAATTGGAATTAGTCAAGATTTTATTTCCTGTACGAGAACTTGCATTTCGTCCCCTTGGATCACTCCCCTCTTAAATGGAAGACCAAATCCCTTCTTTAAGGCCTCCAGAGGCTTGAGGCAGGGTTGTCCACTCTCCCCTCTTCTATATATGATCATGGGAGAGACTCTTAATCGAACACTGGAGTGGGAGAGCAACAATGGATCAATCTCAGGAATCAAAATAGCCTAGGGTGTTAAACGAATAAACCATTCACAATTCGCCGATGACACAATCCTCTTGAGTAGAGCTTAAGAAACCATGGTCAGAAGACTAAATCAAGTTCTGGACACCTTTCTCTTAGTATCGGGTGGGATCCTCAATAAGACAAAATGTCAAATTTATGTATGGAACATCTCAATTGTTATCAGAGCAAGGATTGCTCAAATTCTAGGATTTGGCATCTCACTCGACTGGAAAACTTTCAAATATCTTGGACTACCTTTGTGCTTAAACTCACTCCCTGGTGAGTATTGGTAGCTCTCTCTTCAAAAAGTCAAGGAACAGATGGAGTCCTAGGGATCAAGGTGGCTCAACCCAGTGGGGAGGGTGATCCTCATCAAATCAATACTATCTGCTCTACCCCTCTATCGATTATCTTCCCTCTTGGCCCCAAAGGGAGTTTTTAAGGACATGGCCCAGCTCATCCGCATATTTCTTTGGCAAGAGGGAAAATCCAATTCCAAAAAATTTCACCTTATGAAATGGGACATTGTTTCCCTACTTAAAAAAAGTGGGGGACTGGGAATTAGAGATCTTGAAGTGGCCAACATAACAATGGGAACCAAGCTTCTCTGGAGGATAGTGACGGAAAAAAAGGACTGGTGGAAAATGGATATAATAAAAAAATATAGGTTGGGAGGAAGAAAAAGATGCATCGATAACACGCCTGATCCCCACCCTGGATTACAAATATAGAAACTAATTAGAGCAACTATTCCCTTCTTCAAGGAGCACCTTTCGTGGATCCCGAGAAATGGTAAATTGATCAGGCTTTGGCAAGATCTGATACTGGGAGTGGACCTCACCTCCTGTGAGGCAGAACTCGATGATCTGAAAAGATGGCTAATAGCAGATCACAAAAGCACTCTCTATGGCATCTCAACTTGGAATTAAAATGGCAATTGGAAGGAGTGGAACTTGGGTTGTGTCCCTTCTCACATGTCCAACAAAGTTCAAATTTTGTCCGCATCCCTTAAAGGATCAGTTTCTATCCTCAGAGACACTCCAAACAAACGTGGTTGGGGAACAAATGGATACTCAATAAAAGATGGATATAACACGCTTCTCTCCACTTTAAGGGTGTTCCAGAACTCAACAAAATGGAAAAACATTTGGAGCCAAGACTCTCTTCCAAAAATAAACATATTTATTTGGTACCTTGCCCATGGAAAAATTCTAACGGGTGAAAATATAAAGAAAAGAGGTTTTCATGGCCCCTTCAATCGTCCCCTTTGCCAAAATAGTCAAGATACCATTCAACACCTCTTCTAGGATTGCCCCTTTTCGACAACAATCTGGAACGTGGGGTTTGGAGATCTAACACAACAAATAAGATGGCCCTCTGCTCTAAATCCTAGCCCGAGGAATTGAGAAAAGTACTATCAGGGATCCTTTGGGAAAAACCAATATTTAAGCGTATTTGGAGGGCTATACCCAAGTTCATATGTTGGAAGATCTGGCTAGCAAGAAATAAACAAATCTTTCAGGGGAAAGAATACCCTCCCCAAAGTGTTGCTGGAAAGGCCAAAATGCTTCTCTCAGAATTAATGAACACTAAATATTTGAATATAGAATATCTATCCAAATGGAATACCCCAGAGAAGGACTTGATCACAAGTTTTAACCTTCATTCTGGTAAGAAATCACACTCAGCTCAAAGATCATGCTAGCAACTTCATTCATACTCTTCATAATATAGATGATTGAATCCAAAAGAAATGAGCCCATACACTTTGTTTCGATGGTGCTTCAAAGGGAAACCCAGGGGAGGCAGTTGCTGGGGGGGGGGCGGTTCTCTACTAGATCGGAGGAAAAAGAATCTTAAATTACTATTGGAATCTCAAGAAAGACACCAATAACAAAGCAAAGGCTTACGCTTTACTAAAAGGCCTCCAACTAGCAAAGACCCACCAAATTCTCAATCTGAATGTCCTAGGCGACTCCAAGATTGTTGTAAGGATGATGGTTCAGGGGACAGACCCAAAAAACTTAAGCCTATAATGAATAATTGACCAAATACAAGTCGAATCTCAGACCATCAAGCTAACATTCTACCACATACTGAGAGAGCATAACAAGGCATCATATAATTTGGCGAATGAAGCCATTTGGAAACCGTCTGGAACTTTAGGTGTGGAAGGTGTTGAAGCATTATCCCCCTTAACCTAATGCACCACATGACCAGGATCCAATGTGCAAAGGTTGGGGGTGGGGATTATTGGGGCTCCAACGCACACAAGAACAGGTGGACTGGACATGAAGAAAAGGTTGGGGGTGGGGCTTTTCGGGGCTCCAGCATGCAAGGACAGGTGGACTAGACACATGGACGCCAGAGCAGCAGAGGGCAGGGGGATCAAGTACATGGAGAAAGCCAACAATAGTGGGAGAAGGAGGAGCAGAAGGGTGGCAAGACCCATCGGTCATTGTGCAATGATGACTAACAATCTAGGTGATGGATCCAACATGGTTCTGGGTGATCAAGCGTTTTGTCCTTCCACGCTCGTGGCAACACAAGGAATGAAGGCTCCGACGTAGATGTACAAGGCGTGCAACAACCTAGATACACAAGTAATGTGCCAAGGTGACGCCAGGTTCATATCCAAGATTGGTGATGCAACCCCTCTACTCCCCCGTAGGGCTGCGTGGCCTGCCAGTCTTGGATCTCTGATTCTCGAGTTTAAAGACTCTCTAAAACCTCAATAGTCTTGTTCTATGATTATACATAGGCCCCCTCAGCTTCTTGGTGCAGGTCTGACAGGAACCCGCGACCTTCCCTTTCTCCCTACTGCGAAAAATCAGAGTGTCGGCGTTAGCTCCTTTTGGTTGATAGGCCCCCTCTTGATGTGACCTTGGCGATGAACACACGATTACGGACATGGTCACCAACGGTTTGGGGTTAAACCACTTTTGGGCCTGTAATTCCCCTACAACCTCCACGTGTCCTCTTGGTGAAACCTCAGTTCGAATTGCAGCCCACCCTCGATATCTTAAACTGCTCACAACTTCTGTCCCCGCAATGCCAAGGGATCGTCGATCTCACGATCTTGACGATAACATCCCAATCGATGATTCAAATCTGGGCACTTTTTATCTATGACCCAGATCTGCTTCCTCTGAATCAACGGTCGATAGCTCTTCGCAATTCCAGACTTCGAAAATTCAAAATCTCAAACTCAACTTCTTTCTGTATGTCAATCCTTCAGAACTAGCGATCTATAGACACCTGTCCTCCCAATCAATGACCTTGCCTTCACTTCAGGTGTTTGACCATTCAACTCAGATCAACGATCCAACGACGCTCTTCTCGATCGACAATTGAAATTTCCTCCGGGTCTCCGAACTTCTGAGATCTCAAATCTCAAACTTCGCCTTTTCTCGAATGACTTTATCCAAAGGTTGTGATCCCTTGACGTGTGTCCTCTTGATCCAACGATCAAGGATTACTTCGAGACTTTACTCAGAGTGTATGGATCTACGCCACGTCCCTCTTAGATCCGACAGCTACAAATCACTTCAGAACTTTACCCTGAGTTCACGGATTCGCACCATGTCTCCCTTAGATCCCACAGTCCAGATCTTACTTCAGGACTTTAGGTATTCGCACTTCGGGTGCTTCTAGTTTCAATTTACGCCTTCCTCTAGATCTTTTGACCTATTGACACGTACCCTCCTGGATTCAACGATCCAGATATGCTCCAACTCTTCAACTCTCCACGCTCTGGGAGTCTCAAGTTTCAAACTTGACTCCTTATGCACTCACGATATCTGATGACCCATGCTCACTTGACTGATCTAACGTCTGGGGTTCACTCCAAACGATCTGACATCTCAGATCTGTTTGGATGATCGGTTGGTCGAGATTCTACTCTGGGATTCCAGACTTTGGGAATATTAAGTCTCAACACTGATAGATTCTCTCTCCTCTATGCGCGAAGTGCTAAGGCTCGTGCACTTCCTTCTAATCCGAAGACTGTTGATCTTCTTCCCTGTGATCCAATGATCACGGTCATTCTTCCTCCTAAGCTTCTGATATCAACCTGACTTAGAAGATTTATTAGTTTTCAAAGGTCTTGAACCTTTGTTCCTTCTATGGATCTGACTCTGGGTTCTCGTCAACACTTGTGAAGGTGCTATCTCTTCTGAGCTTCTATTCTTGAAAGGATTCCAATCTCCCATGCACACCTTGCATTCTCAGAATTTCAAATAACTCAGTTCGAAGGATTTTCTTGAAAAGAAAATGCTTCTCGCCCACCTGGCATTCTTCTGTGCTGGTTCTTCAAAGCTTGTTGGCTTCTTGACATTGTGCACACCTTGCACCTGGTCTGAGTTTCTCTGATTCTCTCTGAACTTCTCTAAGCCAATCCGAGACTTAGTCAACACACTCCTTGCGTTCGAGATGCACACCTTGCATACAAGTATCAGAAGAGAAAAAATTGAAACTCATCCAGTTTCGTCACAAACTCATAGAGTCAATCTCTCGAACAATCATACATGAACGAAAATAAACTAAAGAACACACAGAATAACATTCATTCAATCACACATGAAATGAACACAGTCCAAGGATTTGGGACAATTTTTGTCTATTTATTCATTCATGAAAAACAAAAGTTACATAGTATTTCTTCTACTCTACTCTGTTCTACTGATATCTATCTTATTCTCCCTATTCTATCTATCCATCTCAATACAAAAATGAATAACTATCTAAGGACCGGCTCCACGAGCTCTCTCATCCTGTCTGCAATCTATCATCTCAAATTCAAAGATGTTACCTACTCTTTCCTATTACAATAACTACTAGTTATTTCTAGATAGAGTCGACACTCCATATCTGCAATCCCTTATAGTCCTTCAAGACTTTACAAACAAGTTACGTTTTTAAAATATCGCTTACAAAATATCTCAACAACCGATTTAATTATGAGTTAAATGCTTGATTTGAAATTCTATCATTGCTGAGATGTCATTCATTTGCCTCCACGTGTGTGTTGTTGACTTTGAAGGCGATGCTCCTGCATCATACTCCTCTGGTTAAAAAAATTCATGGACTCCTGTCCATGAGCTCTTGCATTGTCTTTCCATGCTTCTAAATATCAGGTTCTGTAACCCAACTGGCATCTTCCATTGGATGGTCTTTCCACTTCACTAAGTATTCAGGATATGTCTTCCTCCTGGTCTTCTTTCCATCCCTCTGTTCAATGATTTTCTCCATATGAGGTTTTTCTGTTGTGGGCAATTTCTGTTCCCACTGAATTTATTTTTGATCATCTGATTCTCCTGTTTCGTCTCTCCTGTAAGGATATAGGTCTACAACATTGAATATCGGAGATATCCCAACATTGTGTGACAACTCAATCTCATAAGCATTGGTTGCGAATTTTCTAAGAATTCTGCATGGTACTATCTTCTTCATCTTCCATTTGTTATACATTCCCCTTGGAAACTTCTATTTTCTCAAATGAGATAAAACTTCATCTCCAACCTCGAATTGAACTTCTCTCCTCTTTTGATCAAATCTGCTCTTGTATTTCTGGTTGTTGTCCTGTAGCTGTCCTCTGACTCTGTCATGGATTTTCTGCATTTTTGTTGAAAAATCCTCTGCTCCAGCACTTCTGAACTCATCTTGATTCAAATCTCTCAACTCTATAATCCCTCTTGGTTGTATACCATACACGATTTCAAACATAATTTTTCCTGTGCTCCTGTTCACTGAATTGTTGAATGAAAATTCTGCTTGTGCCAGAATCTGATCCCATTGTCGACCTTGCTCAATGACTAAACTTGTCAACAAGTTTCCCAGGATTTTGTTTACTACTTCAGTCTGTCCATCTGTCTAAGGGTGATATGCTGAACTAAAGGATAAGTTTTTCCCTAGCCTTTTCCATAGAGTCCTCCAAAAGTGTCCTACAAATTTGGTGTTCCTGTTTGAGACTATGCTCCTCGACAATCCATGTAGTCTTACTACTTCTCTGAAAAACAAATTGGCTATACGTGTAGCATCGTTTGTCTTCTGGCATGGTATGAAATGTGCCATTTTTGAAAACCTGTCCACCACAACAAATATGGAATCGCTCCCTTTTTTAGTTCTAGGCAATCCCAAAACAAAATCCATACTGATTGCATCCCACAACCTTTCTGGAATTGGAAATGGCTGATACAAACCAGTGTTATGTTGTCTTCCTTTTGCATACTGATAAATTCTGCATTTGCTCACAAAATTTTTCACTTTTTCTCTCATGCTTGGCCAATAATACGAATTATTCAGCTGTGCAAATGTCTTATCGTGACCAAAATGTCCAGCTAAACCTCCATTGTGTTTCTCTTTCAACAGGTTATCCCTCATTGAGCATTTCAGAATGCATAATTGGCTTCCTTTGAACAGTAATCCATCCTGGATCAAATATTCAGTCCACGAGCTTCTGTCTCCCATGAAAGGATTTTTGCATGCCTCATAAGCCTCCTTAAAATATGCATCTTCTTTATACATCTCCTTGAGGTGTTCAAACCCTAAGGTCTCCACTTGGAATTCCTGTACAATCAAACTCCTCCTGCTCAAAGCATCTGCAACTTTGTTAGTAGTTCCAACAATGTGTTTAATAACAAAAGTAAAATTCTGCATAAATTCTACCCATTTTGCATGTTTCTGATTCAACTTTTCTTGCCTAGTAATAAATTGCAAAGGTTGATTATCACTGTACAAGACAAATTCTTTGGGAATTAGATAGTGTCTCCACTTCTTCAAAGTTTGAATCACTGCATAAAATTCCTTGTCATACGTGGAATAATTCTTCTTGGCGTCATTCAGTTTCTTACTGAAATAAGCAACTGGCCTATTGTCCTGACTCAAGTCAGCTCCAATAGATAATCCACTTGCATCGCATCTCACCTGAAAAGTTTTTCCAAAATCTGGTAAGACTAGAATTGGCTGCTCTGTGATTTTCTCCTTCAACACTTTGAAACTTTTTTCAGCTTCCTCTATCCAACTAAAGGATTTGTGTTTCTTCTTCATAGTTTCAAGCATGGGTGCACATATACCACTGAAATTTCTGATAAAACTTCTATAAAAGCTTGCTAACCCATGAAAAATTCTTACCTCAAATATGTTGCTTGGCGATGGCCATTCTTTGATTGCTCTTACCTTTTTCGGATCCATCTTCAATTCATTTGAAGAGATTATGGAACCCAAATATATGAGCTCCTTCTTCATAAAATAACTTTTCTTCAGATTTATCAATAACTTCTCTTGTTGCAACCTTTCCATCATTGATGTTAGATTTCTTAGGTGTTCTTCCTTTGTCTTATTGAAGATTAGTATGTCATCTAGATATACTATGAAAAATTTTCCTACGAAGTCTTTCAACACTTCATTCATCAACCTCATAAACGTGCTTGGTGCATTTTTCAATCTAAACGGCATGACCATCCATTCAAACAATCCTTTGTTTGTATTGAATGTTGTTTTCCATTCATCTCCCTCTCTCATTCGTATTTGATGATATCCGCTTTTCAAGTCTATCTTGGAAAAATAGCTCGCTCCACTCAAACAGTCCATCAAATCATCCATCCTTGGTAAAGGAAATATGTACCTAATGGTTATCTTGTTGATGGCTCAAGAATCTGTACACTTTCTCCATCCTCCATCTTTCTTTGGACTTAACACAGCCGGTACTGCACATGGGCTTAGGATTTCCCTGAACAAACCTTTATCCAACAACTCCTGGACTTGATTTTTGACTTCCTCATTCTCTCTAGGTGTCAACCTATAAGCTGCTTTGTTTGGTAAACTAGCTCCTGGAATAAGGTCAATATGATGGATTATACTCCTGATGGGTGGAAATGAGTGTGGTAACTCATCCACTACTATATTAACAAAGTTTTCTAATAGTTCCTGGATTTCTATAGGCAAATCTTCCACAAAAGTATTTGTAAGGATAACTCTAGGCTTCCTCACTACAAAAAACTGCATTTCTTTCTCTTTCTTGACTTCATTCAAGAGCTCCTTCCCACTCATGAGAAGTATGCTTGAACTAGCTTCTCTCTTTTTCTCTTTGTCTTCTATGGGTAACACCATATGTTTCCTACCATTATTTTCTAGGGTATAAGTATTCTCCTTCCATCGTGAATAACTTTTCGGTCATACTGCAACGAACTCCCCAATAAAATATGATAGACATCCATAGGAATTACATCACATAATATTTCATCCTAATAACCTCGTATTTTAAAATCAACTTGGCATTGTTGACTTGATGTCCTTTCTGCAACCACGATACCTTGTATGGTTTTGGATGTGCACTTGTCTTCAGCTCCAGCTTTTCCACCATCTCTGTGGATACTAGATTGTCATTGCTCCCACTGTCTATGATCACCTTGCAAACTCTGTCTTTCGACTTGCAAGTAGTTCTGAACATACGTGTTCACTGAAATGGTTCCTATACATCCTTCTCAAGTTTAAGAATAATCTTTTTCATCATGAGGTTCCTTCCTCCTTCTGTTGCTTCTGCTTCCACATGATTTTTTGCTTCAACAATGTGTGCTTCTCCTCCTTCTTTTTTTCTGTTAGGACATTCCCAAGATTTGTGTCTTTCTTTTCCACAAGTATAACATTTGACTATGCCTCCTTTGGCTCTTCCTCTTCTTCTTCCTCTGGAAAATGAACCTCTCCCACCATGTTGTCCTTCTTTAGAACTTCCAACTTTCTCATGGTGACTATGCTGTTTTCCAGCTTCATGCTTCGACTTCTGGAACTTCTCTCTATTGGTTCCCTTACCGCTATTTGAATTTCCTCCTCTGCTTCATTGGATTTTATTCTTGGCCAATTTTTCCTCAGTTTTCAAGGCTGCCTAATAAGCATCCTCGACTGTACTAACCGACATCATGTTGATCTCCTCTTAGATTTCATATATCAACCCATTGATATATCTGGCTGTCTTTTCATCTTCATTTTCCTTCTGTCCAGCCCTGATGTTCAGTCTGTAAAATTCCTCAGTGTACTCTTTCACTTATAAAACCCTCTGTTTCAGGTTTTGCAATCTTCTGTAAAGATTGATTTGGTAATCCTTCTGGATAAATTTGGCTTTCAACTTAGCTACCATTCTATCCCAATTTTTAATTTTCTACTTACCATTTCTCCTGCGTTTGGGTTGCAGTTCATCCCACCATAACATTGCATGACCTTTCAGTCTTGTCATTGCATGCTTCACCATTTTTTCTTCTTCGATATCTTCGTAATCAAAGTATTTTTCCATAGCACATACCCAATCTAACAATTCTTCAACTTCTAAATTGCCTTCATTCATTGGTACCTCTATTCTTGCTATGGCTCCTATTTTTGAAACAACTTTTATTAAGTGATCTTGAGCAGCATCCTCTGCTACATTTTCTTCGACCTCTTCTTCTTCGCTCTCAGCTTCACTGATATCTCTAGTGTCTGGTGCTCTTCTCTGTGTCATTTCCATGGCGTCTAGTCTCATTTAGAGTCGCCTCATTTCATCTTCCATTTTTGCATTCGCTCTGCGCCTTCGGGGTGGCATGATTTCACTGCGTCACCTACAAACAAAAATCAAATTTCTTTGATACCACAAATGATACAACCTTTCCTCCTCTCTCATTTTGTTTGATGTATGAAAACAACTTAAAATCAACTCTTATACCACCTGATGCAACCCCCCTACTCCCCCGTAGGGCTGCGTGACCTCCCAGTCTTGTAGGGATGCGTGACCTCCCAGTCTTGGATCTCCGATTCTCGAGTCTAAAGACTCTCTAAAACCTAAATGGTCTCATTTTGTGATTATACACAGCCGCCCTCAGCTTCTTGGTGTAGGTATGACAACAACCCACGACCTTCCCTTTCTCCCTGTTTTGAAAACTCACAGTGTCAGCGTTAGCTCCTTTTGGTTGATAAGCCCCCTCTTGATGTGACCTTGGCGATGGCCACATGATTACGTCTGCGGTCACTAGCGGTTTGGAGTTAAACCACTTTTGGGCCCACAATGCTCCTACTACCTCCACGTGTCCTCTTGTTGAAACCATGGTTCGAATTGCGGCCCACCCTCGATATCTTAAAATCCTCACAACTTCTGTCCCCACAATGCCACAGGATCGTCGATCTCATGATCTTGACGATATCCTCCCAATTGACGATTTAAATATGCGCCCTTCTTATCTACAACCCAGATTTGCTTCCTCTGAATCAACAATCAAGATCTCTTCACAATTATGGACTTCAGGAATTCAAAATCTCAAACCTAGCTTCTTTCCATATGTCAATTCTCCGGAACTAGCGATCTATGGACACTTGTCCTCCCAATCAACAACCCTACCTTCACTTTAGGTGTTTGACCGTTCAACTCGGATTAACAGTCCAATGACCCTCTTCTCAATCAACAGTCGAGATTTCCTTTGGATCTCCAGACTTCTGAGATCTCAAATCTCAAACTTTGCCTTTTCCCAAATGAATTTATCCGAAGGCTGTGATCCCCTGATGTGTGTCCTCCCGATCCAACGATCGAGGATTACTTTGGAACTTTACCAAAAGTGTATGGATCTACGCCACGTCCCTCTTAGATCCGACGGCTACAAATCACTTCAGAACTTTACCCGGAGTTCACGGATTTGCGCCACGTCTCCCTTAGATCCCACGGTCCAGATCTTACTTCGAGACTTCAGGTCTTTGCACTTCGGGTGCTTCTAGTTTCAATTTACGCCTTCCTCTAGATCTTTCGACCTACTAACACGTACCCTCCTGGATTCAATGATCCATATACCCTCCATATTTTCATCTCTCAGCGCTCCGGGAGTCTCAAGTTTCAACTCGACTCCTTATGCACTTGCGATATCTGACGGCCCATGCTCACTTGACTAATATAACATCTGGAGTTCACTCCAGATGATCTAACGTCTCAGATCTGTTCGGATGATCGGATGGTTGAGATTCTACTCTGGGATTCTGGACTTCAGGAATCTCAAGTCTCAACCCCGATAGATTCTCACTCCTCTGTGTGCGAAGTGCTAAGGCTCATGCACTTCCTTTTGATCCGATGACTGTTGATATTCTTCCCTATGATCTAACGATCACGGTCGTTCTTCCTCCTGAGCTTTTGATATCTCCCCGACTTAGAAGATTTATCAATTTTCAAAGGTCTCGAACCTTTGTTCCTTCTACGAATCTGACTCTAGGATCTTGTCAACACTTGTGAAGGTGCTATCTCTTCTGAGATTCTATTATTGAAAGGATTTTGATCTCCCACGCACACCTTGCGTTCTCAGGATTTCGAGATTTCGAATAACGCAGTTCAAAGGATTTTATTGAAAAAAAAATGCTTCTCGCCCACCTGGCGTTCTTCTGTGATGGTTCTTCGAAGCTTGTTGGCTTCTTGACGTTGTGCATGCCTTGCACTTGGTCTGAGTTTCTCTGATTCTCTTTGAACTTCTCTGAGCCAATCCGAACTTAGTCGACACACTCTTTGCATTCGAGATGCACACATTGCATACAAGTATCAGAAGAGAAACAATTGAAACTCATCCAGTTTCGTCACGAACTCATACAGTCAATATCTCGAACAATCATACATGAACGAAAATAAACTAAAGAACACACATAATAACATTCATTCAATCACACATGAAATGAACACAGTCCAGGGATTTGGGACAATTTCTTTATGTTCTATTCATTCATGAAAAACAAAAGTTACATAGTATTTCTTCTACTCTACTTTTTTCTATTGATCTCTCTCTTCTTCTCCCTATTCTGTCTATCCATCTCAATACAACAATGAATAACTATCTAAGGACCAGCTCCACGAGCTCTCTCGTCCTGTCTGCAATCTATCATCTCAAATTCAAAGTTGTTACCTACTCTGTCCTATTACAATAACTACTAGTTATTTCCAGATAGAGTCGACACTCCATATTTGCAATCCCTTACTGTCCTTCAAGACTTTACAAACAAGTTAGATTTTTAAAATACTGTTTACAAAATATCTCAACAACCGATTTACTTATGAGTTAAATGCTTGATTTAAAATTCTATTATTGTTGAGATGTCATTCGTTTGCCTCCATGCATGCGTTGTTGACTTTGAAGGCGATGCTCTTGCATCACTTGGAAAAATGGAGGTCTCAGGTACATCACACAAGGTAGATTCAATGACCTTTCTAGCTGGCACGAACTCAACATTAATCGTAACATGGGGGAATTTCGCCCTATACTCGTCCTTGCAGGGGAAAAGTCATATTGTGGTTTTGGTAAGCCTATTTGGCCACTCCTTAATGCT
>JASDQU011028604.1:21650-37217 GCA_032191745.1 Picea mariana | reverse complement strand
ATATATCATAACTCATACCATTACCCATCAAACAAACTTGGGTCCATTACCCAAACCTAGGGTCTCAAACTTCTCATGGCCATAACTCTCTAACCGTGAGGAATTATGTGACATTCCACATACCACCGGAAATGACATGAAAATCACTATCCATCTAGGATATTTTCCCTGACAAATTCACTTTCCTTCATCTCATTATTCCACAATTAAGCATGGGTTCTCTTACTCCACAAAGCGTCTTCCCGTGAGGGATTTCACCATAAGGGGACCACTTTGGAGTTCATCCATATTTACTTCTTATCAACCATGAAGAAACAATAATGAGTCATATTTACATAAAAAAATATTGGGTCCATTACCCAAACCTTTGTGCTACGGGGCTTTCTTCAAGGGTTCACATCAATGACAACCAACCTTAATCAACATCATCTTCTCCAAGATTCCAAAAATACATATCGGTCACATAGGGAGTAACGTACCAAAACGGAACTCCTACTTTCTAGTGAACATTATAAACATAAAACCAATTTTTTTTAGATCTTTACCATGAATGCCACTTGTCTGAATCATAACAAAATTCCCTGAAATATACTCAATTTAGCCTGCAATTTATTTCAGGTTTGCAATCTCTTCCTTTAAGGTGTCAATCCAACCAAGTTGATTTTCTTTAGTACCTTCGACCATTCCATATTTAGTCTTCTTTTTCTGTCGCTTGTTTCTTTTACTCTTTCGAGATTGCATGTATTATTCGTCTCCATATCCATTAATGATAAAATCTTTCATAATAGGATTCAATATGATTTCTTCACCTGATCCTGGTTCATCTGCAGATTTTGTGTGAAATTTTGTTGCCAGTATTTGTATAACATGCCTTTTGTTTTTTTTAATTTATAGTTTTTTCATACTATTCAAATTTCCCAATTTGTCGAAGGCCGCTCGATCTTTCTTCTTCATTTCTTCTAGTTTTCTTGGAAACCCGGGCCTATTTCTCTCGACTATACAAGAATTGGATGAATGATTCCATTTGTGGTTATCCCACTCTGGAATAAAACATCAATTACCTGAAATAGAGTAATTTCACCTCTGTTTTGAGTAACAATTGCCATCAAGTGCTAATCATGGGCTACTGACGAAGTTCCTTACAGGAATAGCGGATTATCACATTTGACCATTGATTTCCAATGATGAGTCTTTAAATTGGTTATTTGGTGGCGCTTGCTTGGCATCGCACGAATGAATGGCGCCCAAACAAGTGTCTCGAGATGATTTGAATGGACTTCAATTTTCCTTTCCACATGTGACCCTTGGATTTAACACATTTAATAACATTTGACACGTGATTTTGGGGTGTGATTGAGTGGTTTCGATTTCACACACTTTTCACCCCGAAATGTATCCAGTTGCGCCAGTAATCTAGAGACGAAACCATGGTATTATTATCGGCCTGCTTTCGAAAAATTAACCTTCGGGCTAGTTCTCGGCCCAATATGCTCCTTGACCATTGATCTGTGGCGCCCACGATCTGTGACCTGTCGTGTTGCGTCAAATTCACAGTTCCGCTAGACTTAGTCCCATCTGCTAGATATGGCCCTGTCCTCCAGTTTATCACACCTCTACACCAATTTAACCTCTTTCTATGTCCCAAGACTTGGATTCCATATAAAAATTGTTATAGTGATAACATGGTCTCCAACTCGGATGCTATCCTTCCTACGAGGTAGAAAAGAATAGTAGACCATGTGCCTTATACATTGGGATTCTCTCACAATAGGTGTGTGCTATACCTTGATGTGTCACCAATGTCTATTGAAAACCAAAGTTTGCACATCACTCTCACTTGGAGGCTGAACACTGGATATACTGCTAACATATAACGGAACACTTTATTTGGATACCTAAACTTGAAAATGCTTGATCCACAAGCTTATTCACACCTACCTACCCTAAATGTTGAAATGAACTTTCCATCAAGTGAAATAAAAATTCCAATGCATCCATGCCAACATTTTATCCACTTATTGTTTACTTTGCGCATGCTTGATCCAAAGCATGTTTACCGATAACCCATTCTAGAAGTTATATGTGAATTCAAATCTTAGAATTTCAAAAATATTGGGACTGTTTATTGTTTGTAAAAACACTGCAAATGGATATTTCAACACATGAACAAAACAACGATCATGTTTTACTTTTTCCACTGCATTCTTTCTTTCATGTGATTTACCATATTTATTGCCACCAAGAGGTTGAAAAATCTGTTGAGACTGGTTGAAATAACAATCTTCTAAATAAGAAGACAGTGCTGGAATCCATATCTAACATTGATGTTGATTGGCCATCATCTTCATCTCTAGCTTACAACTCGTCATAAGACGTAAATTCTGATTATCAAAACTCTCCATATAACATGCCACAAGGTCATGAAACATATGAGAAAATATTTCTTTTTTATGAACCAAAACAGAAGGAAAAGTCATCTTCACAAGTGTTGGTTTTATTTGCTCTTCCTCTTCATTATTAGAACCATAATATTCAAAGGAATCAAGTAAAATAACTACTTCTTTATGATCTTTCTACATTTCTGATTGAATCATGAGATACATCGTTTTATTGCCTCCCTAAAACTCTATGCCATTTGTTTGTTCATTTATCAAAGTCTCCATAGATGGGGTCTCAGAGCCTTCATACACATCCAAGCCACTTAGGATTTGAACAACTACATCATTCACACGAGGATAAAGACAACTTTGAAACACTTTGTTTTGTTGGAAATATAGTTGAATATCTTCATCAATTTCAGAAGACGGAAAATGACTTTGAACAACAATGCTTTTACCACCTTTCTATGTTTTCTCGTGATTGGCTCTTAACAATTCAAAGGAAGATAAACATAATAGAAGATAAGTTTCATTTTCAAGTCTATTTCTTTCTTTAGATTCAACATTATGCATGGAGGGGTTCTGATCTGAAACATTATTAACATTTTTCTTGAACAATTTGAAAGAAGCAAAACATAATGGCAAGGTTCTTACACCTGATTCAAAAATTTCTTCATTTTCTTCATTAATGTCATATTCACATTTTTCAATTTCTTTGGATTGTTGAACAGAGTCATTTTCAGATTCATCTTTGACCAATGGCTACAATTTTGAACTGACAAGACCTTCTATATAACAAGTAAGAGAGTCATCAAACACATAAGAATATTGTTGCAATTTCTTGTCAATTTGTAAGGAAGAAAAAAATAGACATTCTTACCATGAGCAATAGAAGCATGAGGGGAATAGGCCAAGTTATATTATATGGAAAGAAATAAGTAAGGAATCATTTCAACCTTGATGTTAATGTTGCAACAACTCGTCCAAGCTCTCCTTTCCAACCCTTTGAATTTCACAAGGTCATAAGTATGGTTCTCTGAAGTTATCTTCTGTCTCCCTTTTACCCAAGAATGGCCTCCATTATATATGAGTTGAGGCATAAAAACCATAGGATAACTTGAGGAGATAATAGGATCAAATGAGGATTTTGTTTAAAATATAAGGTTGGCCTTTCCTTAGATAGAGGGTAGCTCTAACCAACCCATAACCTCCTCGAAACAACCTCTAAAAATAAAGAATGATGGTTGTAACCACTTCATCACTCCCCTAGAACTAAGCTAGGAGCGATAGTAATGCTCCCCAAGAACTGAGCAAGGAGTGATGAAAAGGGTTCATCCACCTCTGCATATGGGTAGGGGAGAAATGATACTCAAAAAAAGGATAAACAATCAAGGCAAAAGATAGTATTTCAACCGCCAAATGATAAATTTCTACCCCAACATGTCTAGGGATCATGACAAATATTCCCACATGGTGATGAAAATGTGACACTTGGTAATGTGACACTTAGATGTGTAACAATTTGGTACATTATGGTCTATGAATTGTTGGAGGTTTTTTATCAATTCCTAGCAACTAGGTTTTAATCCTAGGATTGATAGTCTTGACCTATCCCTACTGTGGGTTTGCTTGCCTTACATGACATTCAAAATGTGGAACAACTAAAGCTTCAAATTTTTAGGGGACATAATATTTTCCTTCTTTATGGGATAGATAATGTAGATTGTGCTTAAATTCATGTTGACATTTTTATGATCCAACTACTATTCATGTCCATGCTTCACATGTAATGAATTGTTACTATCAAATTCATGCAGAAACTAGTGGAATTGTGAATTCAAAGCCACTCGTTTCATCACATCGAATTGGAATTATTCTTATCACAATAATATTTGGATAGAAAGATAATTTATAGTTCAATTTTCTTAAATGGAAATTTCTATCAAGATCCCACTTTGGATAGCTAAAATTTCAGGATACGTTATTTAAAAATAGGGTCTCACTAGTGGAATCTCATGTTGTTTTAGTTCATGTTATTTTAGTTCATGTTATGGATCTTGTCACTATCCTCAAGAATGAACTTCAAATGAAGCTAAAAAGGTGCTTTCAATAAATCAATTTCAGTCCTTCCTATTGGATATCATTAATGTAAAATTCAATCTTTTTTCTACAACCTTGAATAGATTGCAATACTCGTTATCTAAATTAATATGTAGGTGACTATTATCTTTGCTGGTTGTGATGGGTTGCTTGTAAATGATTTCATCAATGCCATGAATATCTCATTGTAATCGAAAATGTGATTGATCTACATATGTTTCAATAGAATCAATGGCTAAAACATGAAACTTAGGAAACTTTTTTTGCTCCTCTAGTAAAGTTGTGTCTATATTTTTTTTTGGTATGATATAAGTAATGCAAAGGCTATATGAATCTAGTGGTTTGAATTATTTGTGTTATTTTGAATGTATGGAGTAGAATGTTTGCAAGATTTCCAATAAGTTTTGTCTATTTGTTTTTTAGTATGATATAAGTAATACAAAGGTTATAAGAATATAGTGGTTTGAATTATTTGTGTTATTTTGAATCTATGGAGTAGAATGTTTGCAGGATTTCCAATGAGAAATAAGAAGAAGAATTTGATTCTGTTTCAACTCTATATATTTTAGTTGAATAATTTCGCATGGACAACAACTATGAGGCTATTTGATTTGTAATATCTGGTCTCATATCTCAATGGCTTCACCAACAGAGATAACTATGCGGAATTAGATAATTAGATTGATGAACTCTATCTTAGTTATGTCTTTGATATCTCTTTGCCTTCTTCATGCTGCAAATGCTTGTTGTCTATCCAACCTTTGCTTTGGATTACTTGTACAGTTCCAATTAGCTAGCAATGCTACGATAACTAGGCCAAATATAAATCACAGCTATGATGCATCCATGGAGAGGCGTTCGTTCTTTGACATCATCTATTTAATGAGAATCACTAGAGTCCATCATCATCTACAAACGAGCTGGTAGCCAACTAACTCAAGCAATAATTAATTATTTAATGTATAGCGGTGGCAAAGGTGTGCATCATTAACTCATTCCTCCCATTATTTAATGCACCAACCATTCATCTCCCTCTCTTTGTACTCAACATATGTCTCTTATAGTTATCCAAATGGACATGCTTGAGCATAAATCAATGACTAAAAAAATGAGCATGAAATTTATAACCGACGCACTGTAGATTCTCTGGAGCACCTTGGATGTCAGTTCGAAGGCTTAGAATATGGAGGGAGCATGAGATAGGGTTACGTTTTCAACATTAGTTTGGAAAGCCACATAGTGGAATGTCCAAACAGTTGGAACAGATTTTGTGGATGCCTTAGAATTAGGTTTAGGATTTACTCATTGTACCCATCAAGTTAATCTTAGTGTGGTCTCTCCAATTGTTGGGGAAAATTGCAAGGAAAACTGGTAGCCAAACAAGTAAAACGTTGTGTGGTCTCTCCAAGATAGAGATGGTGATGCAGACAAAATACAAACTTTCCTAGTCATGGTTATGTTGGGCAGTAAGGAAATTCTCCCAATTGTTTCATGGACACCAAGAGGAGAGATTCAGGCCATGCGAAGTTAGACCACAATATGACAATGTGAGGGTGGCCTGGTATCTAGTGTAAATTCGTGGGTATGTTAGATAGTAAGGAAAAACAAAATATGGAATTCCGAGGGAGGCGTTTAGAATCATGGGCTCCATGGGAAACACGATAAAGTTGTGTGGGGCATCTAGATGAAATAATGAGGCCATGGGAAAGTTTAGACAATGAAAGCAATCGTGGACAACGTTGGGTAGAAAAGTGAGGTCGTGGGAGTTGTTTAACAACAATAGCAAGTAATGGTAGCAAGTCAATGCCATGTGGAAGAACCAACACTCAAGGAATGGATCGATAGAGAAGAAAAAATACCCATCCGAGATTAGATACACTCAACAATAGAGGAAAATTCCCCACAAACAAGTGAAATGTGTGTGGGAATCTAAATTCATCCTCCATACAATGATAATTCACCCCAAAACAAAGGAATTCATCCCAAAGAGAGAACGACTCCCAAGAGTGAAAAAACCTAATTTATTAAGTTTTTACAACAACTTTTTAATGAGTGTGTGGATACAACGTAGTGATTAAAAAAAAAAAAACAAACAATTTAATATAATGGATAATTTAATCATACTCAAGACATAGTAATAAAATAACTTAATGACACATGATTTTACAGTGGAACCCATTAAGAAAACCAAGTAAATGGTGCGTAGTATTTTCTCTCTTCAAGTCTCCAACTTTACAATGCTTTCTTTCTCTTTGAAAAAAATTCCTTAAATATGATCAAGAGTGAAGAAATATGGAAAACTACGGGGTAAGGGAAGGCCAATAGCCATGGATCCTTGCTTCCTATTCCTTACACTTTTCTCCTTTCACCTTTATTATTTAATTAATTATTTTAAATATTCATATTACATCCTCATTTATCTTATTTAATTTTTCATCTTCATTGACTTACATAACCTTGATTAATTGTATGTTATGAGTCTTACCTGTTCTTCAGTGCATATTTATTTAGGATCACTATTCTCCCCACACAAAAGTTTTACGAATTTTTCCTTGATTTCATCTTAACTTGGTCAATCACTTGTGGATATTTTTAGCTTGAAATTTCTTACATATGTGATGCCTATAATTACAAGGTGTATTACTATACTTAGATCCAAATGTATGGTACAATCTCTTTTTTTTTTTTTTTGTTGTCGTTGCAAACCCAAGGAAAATATTGGGAATTTGAGATGATAAAGTTGAATTTGAGATGATAAAGTAGTGAAAAAATTCTTGAATATCATGCCATTAGGAAGCATTGTTTCTATTTACTTTGATTTTTTCTTCTTGTAAATGTAACTTTTAATGTATAGGGAATTAAATATCAAAGAAAATTATATAAATTTTTAGATCTCCTCTCCATGTAGAATAGCTAGATTTTATCTTTGTACAATTTTTAAAGAAAATCAATGATCATGATTTAGATTTCTTTATCATGTAGAATGCTTATGTTTCATTTTTGTACATTTCTAGGATTTTGTCTACATGGTAAATGGTCAAAAGTTTCTTACAACTATAATAATGAGTTAAATTAAAAGTGCATGCAAATGAATAATAAGTGTTAAAAGTTATTTTGCAACAACCAATTCTTTTCATATTTTCTTTTCTTACATGTTAAGTCTCTCTTTTGTTCTCCCTACATGGAAAAGTAACATTTAGTTGTACATCTTTTCCAAATATAACTAATAATGATAACATTGTTTGTGTTACTATAAAAATAAATTGTCTACTTCTATAGTGATAACAATGTATTGTGATTATTTTTAAGATTTCTTAGTACATGTATTAGAAGCAACATCCAATTTATCTTTAGATACTAGTATCATGATATTAATAACCATAATTATTTTTCCAATAATATCATACATACATTCAATGTTATTTATTAAAATCTTATGTGTAGACATTGGAGTAAGTTGTATAGATAATTTAAAAATCTTTGTGGATATTCCATTGTAATTTTTCACTTCAATAGATCTTAGAAATTTCTGCAACTATTTGTCATGTGATGTTTTACTTAAGATGAAGATTCAAGATTACTAGCTCAATGCATAAAATACTAAAATAAGTTGACAACACCACACCATCCACGCATTGAACACAAGATGATCCCTAGGAAACCCAATACTTGAAAACCTATCCAAAAGGAGAGGACTACAAGTTTCTCTTTTCTTCTCCATGATGAAATGAAAATACAAAGAAATGTGAACTAACCATGGAGTTTTCATGGACATTGTGGCCTATATGCCTCATGAACGATCTTTTACTTCCTTTCTTTTGCACCTATGCATACTTATTTTAATGAATTTCCATGGGGTTTGCAATTACAAACATGGTTTGTTGGGATGGCATGATAAGATCATGTGCAATCATGCCATTTTGCACATGTTTCAATATTTCCCAAATCATGAAAATTAGTTAGACTTTATAAAAATATGGTATTGTTTAATTGTTTTACCAACATATAAATTTGTATGAAATCACAATTTTTTATTGTTTAAATAGATTTATCGTGTTAAAAAATTCCTTGATATTTAGGATTTACAAATTTAATTGTTCAAATATGAAAATCCAACAATTTCTTACTGAATTTTAAACAAAATTAAACAAAAAATATCAAAAAAAAAAAAAAACATAAAAACCTTAAACTAAAGCTAAAAAATATTAATATTGCTAAGTAGAGTTCAATATGTTTTAACCACGCCTAGTTGATTAGAACTCTTTGCATAGCAGTTTAGTAGGTCGATTATTATTAACCGATTAATTTTCGAGTTATTAATCTCGAGATAGTCGTTTATCCGGTCCGTTATTACATCGATAGGCGTCCCCCTAATTACTTAATAAGATTAAAAAATTACTTCCCTTATCACTAATTGCCACGTTTAACTGTTTAGCAAATATTAATGTATAAAATATTACGTTTTGCCTACCTTTTGATTAGCGCATCAGTGGTTAAGCTTGATGGATGCATGTTTGGCCTGCCTTTCAATTAATGCACCTTTCAATTAACGCATCCGTGGTTAAGCTGGCATGGTTAAGTTGGATGCAGGTTTGGCCTTCCTTTCCATTAACTCATGAGTGGTTAAGATGACATCTGGATGCATGTTGGATGCCAGGTTTGGGTGGCTTTTCAATTTTTTCCAGGGGTCTGGGATGAATGGTCAGGGTATTTAAAAAATTACTGCTCATACGAACTCGCTTTTTTAAGAATTTGGATTAATTTTTTGAAATCTAGATTTTAGGTTTTTAAGAATTTGGATTGAAAATTAGTTTATATGATTTATTGATTAGATTTTTATTCGCAGGTTTAAGCTATAAGCTAATGGGATTTTAGTATTGGCGGGTAAAGTATCGACCGGGCAGGAGAACTAGGCAGCGACTTGAAATCAGGTGAAGGATTAAATTGAAATCAAGAGTCTGAGAGAAAATGAATCCATTTTTAATGCGAGCATGCCATATAATATAACATGCACCCGACCCTGTTCAAATGAATACACAATTGAGTACGGTGCCTTCGGCTAAACTACCAAACGCAGGTCCGAGCAGGATCAATCACGACCCGACCATTCTTTCACTTTGGGGAGCTGGAAATGAATTCTAAATTAACCTATAATGTGTAATGCCAAAGTTTTTCAAATGACAAACCAATGCCCGAAGCATAAAATTGAAGACATAGGCCTAAACGCAACCAAGAAAATTGAAATCAGCTTGAAATTGAAGTCTGCGTAGGGTGACTTTGGAAACAACAAAAATAATTTCTTCTAATGATTATTATGATTAATTATTATTAGGGTTAGGGAAATGATGAAAATGCATTGCATTAGCAATGATTAATGATTATTAGGGTTAGGTAAATGATAAAAATACATTGCATTATCAATGTAGAGTTAGAATGTTAAATAATTTACTAAGATAATATATTCAAAAAATAGATTGAATACTTGATTGTAAATGTGTGTATTATATTTGGCAAACTTCAATTTCAATGTACTATATTTATTATTAAAAACAAATATTGTACTATATTTATTATTAAAAACAAAAAAAAAATTAATAATAAAATAGTTTTGAAGTTTTTAATATATTTTCACTATTTATAAAGGAGATATGAAAGAATAAATTTTAACATTAATCTTTTTATTTTAATAAAAAATGAATTATACAATTAATTGCAAAAGTGTATGTGGTGGTGAGAAATATTTCTAATAAAATATTTTTCAAGTTTTTAAATATATTTTGATGAGTTATAAAGAAGATATGAAAGTAATCACCTTTAACAAAAACAAATTCTAACATTAATCCTTTAATTTTGAATAAAAATGGAATTCTAAAATTAAGTGTGTGCTACCATTAATCCTTTAATTTTGAATAAAAATTGAATTCAAAAATTAATTGTAGAAATGTATGTGGTGGTGAGTGCATTAGAGTTTGTATTAGGACAAATGATAATATTTTCCACTAAATTGCCTCTTATGAAGTAGAGGATTTTTTGGTTATAATTTTTTTTTTTTCATTTTATTTTCTTTCTTTATGAGAGTAGAAACCCATGTACTATGGGCCCACATTAGGGGTTAATATAATGTGGGCCATTCATTTGTCTCACCAATCCACAATAAGAATACAATAGATTTATTTCTATTATAATTTGTATTAGGGTTACTAATAATACATTATTGTATTAAGAAGTGATTATATATTATATTTTTGTAAGTGAGTTGAGATTCTATATTACTGAGAAAATTATGTTACAAAAAGGGACGGAGGGGTATCCCATGATCTTCCAAAAAGGAAACTAGATTAGGGGTCCCGAAGTTTAGTTGTCTACATATGCGAGGGGAGGTCTAGACCGCCACCTTGGGAAATCGACCCAGTCTCTGAAAACTCGTTTGAAAACAAAAACTTATATCATAAGATATACATAAAAACAAGAACGTATAAGAGGGGTTGCTCATATACTGATAACCAAAATGACCTTGGGTTGAGGCTGCACTAGTCCAAGAGGATTGGATGGCTTAATATCCTTCCTTTATTGCCTCGTTTTCCTTTTTCTTCTCCACCGTGCACATCTTTCTAATGCAGTTTGGTGTTCCATGTTGATCTGCTGGAGTGATGTCCATGTGGTGGACATAGCGAAGGTAAAGTTGGAATTGTTGAGCGAGTCATTCCACTTTCTGCTTTGGTTCCTCTGGTTCTCTGCTATTCTTCTTGTGCTTGCCTCGAGGTTGCGGAGGCGGCTCAGAATTTCTGTGAGCTCCTTCTTGTGGCAACGGTTTGCCACCCTGCTAGTCTCATTCTTGTCATCTCTCATCTTACTTATCAACATTTTTGTACACCAGGCTTCCTCCACCATTTTGTGGTAGAGGGTTTTCCTAGGTTGTGTTGCCACTGGGTCCCTTATCCCATCGGCTTCTCGGATGAGTTATGCCTAGGCTTTTCCTTGGCACTTGGTGTTGACTTCTCGCTCCCACCTGTCGATGACCTCTTTTCCCTTTGTATCGACCTGCTCAAGAAAGGTTCCTCTGGCCTCCCTAGCTGCCTATTCCATTCTAGTGATCTTCTAGATGCTTGTTGGAGGTTTCTCCCCTGGAGTCTCCCTTTTGATCTGGTTATTCTTCCTTCTTACCATCTTTGTTTGAATGCAATGGATTTTATCTTGAATTCATCCTCTTCTTCTATTCTCCCCTTCCTAGTCTCTGAAATTGTTGCTCGTTGGTCTTTAGCTATCCCTGATGCTTCTTCTTTTAAGGTGTTTTCCGGGATGTGATATTATCTTGGTAATCATGGTTCTCCCATAAAGGCATACCTTTTGGTCCTTTTTCACTGTTTCACAGTGTGTGTACTTGGGAATCCTGTCGTCGTCCCTACGCCAGTCATTCGCCTTGCACGTTGTACGTCAATCATTTCCTCCCATACGACCTATGCATGGATGAGGTGTCCCCATTCCTACCCTCGGAATATCCTTTTGATATTCGTCCTTTTTCGTCTATGGATTACCCTTTCCTCTCTCCCATGGCCAACCCCTGTACTTCATTCTATTGACTGGACCATGGTGTCGTACCGCCTCTTCTAGTGTGACCGTGATTTGCATTGTAACTCATGTTCAAATGGTGGCATGTCGGATTATGTCTAGATTTTGCTTGCCCTTCAATTAATTCTGTTCCTCTAGTCTCAATGTGGTCATTCGTACTTCGGCTGTCATCATAGTCCTTTGCAACTAGTTGGGTGTAGTCCATATGAAACTGGCCATTCGAGATGTTACTCCATGTGGAATCCAGTTCGGATCCTTCCTTGTTAACTCCTTGATTAGCGATTCTATCCGCTAGTCCATTTTATGACCTTCAGACCCAATGCAACTCCACTATGATCCCCCTCTGCAAATGATCCTGTATTTTTTGCAGGGAGTACGCCAAGTGCCAGTGCCTCTGAATTTTTCCCACTCTAGTGTCATTTTGGATTTTCCTTACCATCTTGATGACGAGCATTGAATCTCCTTCCACTATTACGTTAGTCATCTCTTCCCGATCTAGTATCTCAAGGTTAGTTTTGAGGGCTCTAAATTCTGCAACGTTGTTGGTTGAGTTCCCCAAACTCCCAATGTACAACCTGATAATTTTTCATTCACTGTCCCTGATTACTCCCCTCGTACCTATCCGTCCTCGGTTACCTTTCGATGCCCTGTCCAAATTTAGCTTGAGGGAGCCCTCTGATGGCGGTTTCCAGTTGCGCTCACCTATATGTAGTTGCGGAAATCGTCTTACCTGATTGGGGTTGCGTCCCCCTTTCAGTTGAAAAGCCTCTAGAATTTTGAGATCCCGATCTGTGAGTTGCACTCCTCTTGTCTCGTAGTTGCGACTCTGTACCATTTCTCTTGTCATGGCTATTATTGTTTCCTTGATCTTTCCTGCTATCCATCTTTGGTTCCTGAATATGAGTTGGTTTCGTTCCTTCCATATTGCTCAAATTATCATGCTAGGAATGAGGGTCCAATAGAGATTCATCTCTTCATTTTCACTGTAGTTTTCCTTCCATGTGTTTATAGTTGCGGAAATATTACCTCTGATCCTATTAGACTATCATAAAATGCATGTCGCCCAGTCCCAGACTTCTACTATGTAGGGTCATTCATCCAAGAGAAGGTTCGTTGTTTCCTCCTTTTCTTCACATAGGTGACATATTGAAGGGCCTATGAAACCTCTCATCTTTAGGTTTTCCCAAGTTAGGATTCAGTTGTGTAGTATTAGCCACTAAAATATTTTTATTTTTGGCCAATGGGGGTTGTTCCAGAGCTTGTCCCATTGATGCGTTGAGTCTTATTGGTCCTGGTTCACTATATAGTGGCGTACTTCTTTGAGATTGAATTCCCCGCCGACTTTATGCCCCCATCTCAACTAGTCATCTCCGTCCATGACTGCAATTTTTTGTCTCCCCAATTCCTCCTACACCTCTTGAATTGTTGTTGTGGTCTGGTCTCTAGTCTGTAGAGTGAGAGTGTTCTAGATTCGCCATTTGTTGCGATCTGTTTCTTGTTCCCAGTAATGGTAGTATCAGGTTTTTCCTTGTGCCATCCTCTCCTGTTGGAGTGCCTCCTGGCCCAGTTTTTCCATTCTGGGTTCCTGTTGCGAGGAACCCTCCCAGAATCAGGTGGGTATTCCATTCCTTATTTCGCAAAAGATGTGTGTTTGGATCCAGGTCTTGTTGCACTAGGCTAAGTTCTAGATGGCGAATCCTTCCCTGGTGCCTCTAAAGCAGATTTTGTCCATGTCACAAATGTCTGGGGCATACTTTGCCTTCCACAGGTTGACCCATGGCGTGGTCATTTCTTTGACCCATCACCACCAGATTTTATCCCCATGGACGTCATTGGTCACTTACGGGTCGTGTAGCCCCAGGCCTCCTTTGCTTTTTGGTTTACAAGCCTTCTCCCAAGCCACCAATGCCCATTTTTTTCTTGTTTCCGCTCCTCGCCACAAGAATTCCTTTGTATGGTTCTTATTTTTTGTAGAATCCCCTTGGGGGATGGGAAAAATGACATCATGAAGGTTGGGATAGCCTACAAAACTGACTTGGTTAGGATAAGTCTTCCGGCTAGGTTGAGGGATCTATACGTCCAATTTTTTACCCAATTTTGTAGCTTGTTGACTATTCCTTCCCAAGTTTATAGCTTGTAGGCTTTTTCTATTAGGGGGATTCCCAGGTACTTGGTTGGGAGGGCTTTGCATTCAAAGCCCAAGATGTTGGCCAAATTCCTTTGGATAGAAGGGTTGGTACTAAAGAAGAAGATCATAGATTTGGACTGGTTTATCTCTTCCCCCGAGGCTTCGCCAAACTCGTCTAAGGTTCGTTTGTAGGCTTTAGCTTCCTTGACTGTGGGCATGCCATGAAGTAAGGTATCATCCAAAAACTGTTGGTGTGTAGAAGTTGGGCAATTCTTGTAGGGTTTGATACCTTTCATTTCCCCTATTGTGATTGCGCTTTTTATGCTTCGACTGAGTCCTTCCATCATTAAGATGAAAAGGAAGGGGGGCAGTGGGTCTCCTTGTGTGATGCCTCTCGTGGGCCAGTAAGGTTTGGTAGGGGCTCCATTTACTAGTAGCGATAAGATTTTTGTGGACACTAGGTTGAATATCCATTTGATCCAGTGTTGGGTGAAGCCGAAGGCTTCTAGGGTCCCCCTCTTTTCTGAAGCCTCAGGGTGTGGATAAGTTCGTGAGCATGGATAATATTGTCCATTATTTTCCTACCTTCCATGAAACTTGCCTACTCTTGTGAAACCAGTGTGGGTAAAAGTGGTTTCAATCTGTTTTCTATGACCTTGGAAATTATCTTATACACCACATTGCATAGTGCTATAGGTCTATAATGATTGGGGTTTTGGATTCATTTTCTTTGGGGATGAGTGTAATCATTGTATCATTTAGTTCTTTCAAAATGGAGGATGACCTTCTAGGGTCTTCCACTACCCTATAAATGTCATGTTTGACAACTTCCTAGTAGGATTTGAAGAACTCCACTGTGAAACCATCTGGGCCTGGGGATTTTCCATTAGGAATTTCCTGGAGTTTTTGATCTATTTCCTCCTCCACAATGGGCTTGTTCAGGTTGTTGTTTTGTTGATCTATTACCAGTCACGGGATATGATGGATTACCTTTTGTATGGCCTTCGTTCTATCTTGGTTGGGTTCCTGGGCTATCCCTTGGAAGTGGTTTACCAAATTTGTTTCGATGTCTTTATGGGACTCTCTTTCTATGCCATCTTGATCCCTAATATTCAAGATTTTGTTGTGGGATCTTCTTTCCATGGTTGTTCTATGAAAAAACTTGGTGTTCCTTTGTCCTTCCTTTAGCCATCTGATATGGGACTTTTGTCGCCAAATATTTTCTTATTGTTGGCACCGTTCATCCCATTCCTCGGTCATCTGGATCTCCTCCTTTTTCGACTCTTCATTGTAGCCCTCCAAAATGCAGGTTTGCTGAAGATTTTTCATTTTTTCTTCAATGTTGTTCTTCTCTTGGTTTATATTCCCAAAAGTGTCCTTGTTCCACTCCTT
>JASDQU011028603.1:0-25002 GCA_032191745.1 Picea mariana | reverse complement strand
TTGGTTAAGAAATTGGTCACGTCGATGTAGTCATTGACTAATCCCACTCCTCTTTTGAGGGGTTAGGTGCCTTTAGACCTTGTAGTCTCTCAGCCTATTCATCCATTGGTTGAGAAAGTGGTCACGTCGATGCAGTCATCGACTGATCCCACTCCTCTTTTGAGGGGTGAGGTTCCTTTAGACCTTGTAGTCTCTCAGCGTATTAATCCATTGTTTGAGAAAGTGGTCATGTCGATGCAGTCATCGATTGATACCACTCCTCTTTTGAGGGGTGAGGTGCCTTTAGACCTTGTAGTTTCTCAGCCTATGCAACCATTGGTTGAGAAAGTGGTCATGTTGATGCATTTATCAGTTGATCCCACTTCTCTTTTGAGGGGTGAGGTGCCTTTAATCCTTGTAGTCTCTCAGCCTAATCAACCTTTGGTTGAGAAAGTGGTCATGCCGACGCAGTCTTCGACTGATCCCACTCTTCTCTTAAAGAGTGTCGAGTCTACCAAAATGATCACGCTCAGTCTTCGACTGATCCCACTCTTCTCTTGGGGAGTGATGTGTCTACCGACTATGTTTATAGCATTTCCAGTTCAATACTTTCAAAACAAGGGGGCATTTCACTCGTTCCGAGAACACCCCCTCCAAGACCTACGATGGTTTCCTTTGATTGGAATGATCTTGTTGAGCCTCGTCTTCTTTCTTCTGCACCTTTTCAAATAAGGGTTGAAGTTAATTCGACAAACATTTATCATTGTATTGTGGATGAAGGAGCCTCTGCAAGTATTTTATCCTCCTCAGTTTGGAAAGTCTTGGGATATCCCAAGCTTGTCGCAGCTTCGCATGAGCTGTTGGCTTTTGAGAGACATCCTAGTGAATATTTGGGGGTTCTTCCTTAGTTTCCTATCTCATTAGGTGGGAAGACTGTCCTTGTTGATTTTATAGTGGTGCAAGGCCCATTATATTTTAGTATGCTTCTCGGGCATGATTATGTAAATGCTATGAACATTGTGGTATCTACGCTCTTCCGGGTGATGCATTTCCCTCACAATGGAATCATTGTCACTATTGACCAGCTGGCATCTAATAATCACCATCCTAATTCAGCATTAGTTTAGGCTTCCCCTTTATATATTTCTAGTGTTCGTGTAGACTCCACCCCGCCACGGGTTAATTATGTGGTGTCTTATCCTCGACGTTCAATTGCTTCTGAGAAGGAACCTATGCAATCATGTTTTCTTTCTCAAGACTTGGAATCAACAATTGATCCATTGGTTTATCTAATGGGGGCATGGGAACCCTTGCTTCCCCCTTTTGGTCCAAGTGGTCTTGATTATCCTTCTGAGTCTGATCTTGATGTTTGTAGATCCTCAAGCCCTCGTGCTTGTTATTCTTCACTGATAGACTCTGTCAGTCCTGGACAGAATATCCATCATCATATGGAGTATGGTCAGTTTACTTCACCCTTTGGGACTGTTAACCCTCGTTTATGTGATTTCTTGGATTTTGAATTGCCTTTAGATGAGGCTATCCTTCAATCCATGACTACGGTTTCTATACCGCGGGAGGACTTACACCGTGGTTTGTGTTTTCTTCCCTTTTGAGGGAATTTCCAGGTTGACTATTGAAGAGACTCTTGCTATGAGCCTAACAGCGGGCTCTACCTGAACCAGTTCCATACATGAGTCATAGCCCCCAATGGGTCTTTTTTTAATCCCTTTTTAGACCCTTTAAAACATGAAAATATTGTCCAGCGATCTTGCTGTCTTTCACGCTCGTTAAACTGAAATTTGAAGGCACGTCTATCCAGTGGTAGTTTACCCCTTCTTCGGTCCAGATGGTCAACTATATGAACAAAGGTATACTCTAGGAACTTCATTTCTCTAGAAGAGTATCCTCATGTATGATTTTAACCCTTTTTCGGGCCTGAGGGACTAAATTTACGAAAAAGGAACCCCCATGGAGTCCATAGTTAAGCTCTTTTCAGACTCCCTAAAATTGAAAAGATCGTCAAGTGACCTTGTTTCTTCACACTCGTTAAAATGGCCAAGAAGAAAAACCTTTACGGAGTCCATAGTCAAGATCTTTTCAAACTCCCTAAAATTGAAAAGATTGTTGAGTGACCTTATTCTTTCACACTCGTTAAAATGGTCCAGAAGAAAATTCCTGACAGAGTCCATAGTTAATATTTTTTCAGACTCCTTAAAAATGAAAAAATCATCGAGTGATCTTGTCTCTATCACACTCGTTAAAATGGTTTTGAATAGACGTCTGATCGGTGCTAGTTTACCCCTTTTTCGAGCCGACTAGACTATCTTCGAAAAAGGTACCCCAACAAAGTCTCCTTTTACATTTTTTCAGACTCTCTAAATATGAAAAAATGTCAATCTTACCTTCTCTCGGCTCGTTAAAATTACATCGAAGGACATTACCATTGTGTGTTTTGTTAACCACGTTTGCATACCTGCGTCTTTGTCCTAATGTTAGCTCCATGTTTCTCTCGACTGAACCATATGAAGCATGCCTTATATGAAAGCCTTGTAGCAGTTTTCCTTTGTGTCTTGACACCTTTGGCCCCTGGAGGATTTTTCCTGGGTGTCCTTTTACTGCATATGTCCCTTTTCCCTGAGCATCCCTGTGTTCTGTGCAGTTGGAACTAGTATGTTTTCGACCCTTGATCCTCCTTTGTAATGTAGCATTCTTTTATTCTTTTTCAAGCTTTCCAAAATTATTGTAAAAGACAAACAAAAACAAAAAAATCAAATATACCCCAAAAAGAGGAAGGGAAAAGTATTTTCTTTTTGTTGGAAGCATAATGAGTCTCCCTTGGAGAAAGCACATCCTTTCGTTTGTTTGTCAATCCCTGGGATTTAATATGACCTTTGGAAGTTATTCTCGCTCCGTAGAGCTGTGTTATCCTCCATTTGGTTATGTCAACATCATGCTACCTGAGTCTCATCATTTGTCATGCTATTTTCCAAGGGAATTTTTTACCAAGCCTCAATCGGCCCCTCTACAGTTTGTCTCTTTCCCTCATGCCTAGCCATCCCGAAATCCCAATCAAGTCTTTGTTTGAAATCAATGAAGCCTTCAGTATGATCATCAAGATCCTCTAGTCCATGCCCGATGAGTCATCGAAGACCTCTAGGTAATGAATTCATACACTCATATTACACTCTTACCTAAGTTTTGAAGATCTTGAAGTTGTTGCTCGAGCTCTGAAAGCATCATCTCCAACTATCAGATGACACTTAGCTTCTTGAAGATGGATACTATACATGTATATCTTTTGATTTTGAGATGTAGATCCGCTGTGTATTTCTCACGGCTACACTTTATATAGTTATATGACATGGATATGAAATGCATTTGATTGGAAACCATGATTTTAGTTCATCCCGAGCATGGGTATGCCCGCCTCAGTGAGACAATTGTTATTTTTCAGATGGCACCTCCCAAATTCTGGTCCCTGGGCTTACTGGTTTGGTACGTTGGTGAAGATTGATAATGTATTTTGGCCATAAGATGCTCTTTTGACCTCACCCATTAGGGGGCATCTTTAATAACCCTAATTTGCACCAGACAAGCCTACCTGGCATCAGGCCATCTCATTTTCCTTCTTTGCCAAGCCACTACTGAACATCTCTTCTTAAAAACACCTTTTGTAAAGGCACACACTAGCTCACCCACTACAACCCATGCGTACACTCTAGTTGACCCACTATAGCCCGTGTGTACACACTAGCTAGCCTATTACAGCCCGCGTGTACCTACAAAAGCACGAAATTTAAAGTTGTCGATGGAACACATAGTTTTGGGTAAGGTAACTAAACCTTTCGACCATGCATGGCCAGTCACTCGAACAAATACCTAGCTTATTCTAGCCTATAAAAGAAGTCGTAGGGGTCCCATTTGAAAGGAGTAAAAACTCATAGTAAAGAAACTCTACCCGAATTAGCATTCCCCTAGCCTCAACTTTTGCAAGTATTGTGTGAGGAGAAGCATATACAGAATAATTTGGAGCACAGTTGAAGAGGAGCCCAAGACCATATTCGAGGAGCAGTGCCAACCACATATTGTAAAGTTTACTCTTGTGAAGATTAATACAAAAAGGAATACTTTTTTCGTCCCACCATATCATGTGTTCAAATTGTGTATTTATTTCATGATATTGTCACATCTAACCCAACAATTAGTATATGAAATGCATGTTTTCATCTCTCTGCTTGTCTATGTGTGAATGCAGTTCATATTTGGGAGGAGGCTTGTAGTAAAGGAGCGAGTGAAAGCGAAGGGATCGACATCAAACGAAGTATTTAAGGTATAGTTGCCTAATCTTGTTTGCACCTTTGTATTGCATGAATGTGGGGTTTTGTGTTGGGAGAATAGGAAAAAGTAGAGGCCTTAAAATGGTCACTTTCTGCATGCATGATTAAACCCTTCGTGCTAGTCCATAGGAGGTATTTCCCACCCACAACAGGAATGTAATACCGTGGTTTTGAGTCTCATATTAATAATGTATTTTTTCTATTTGATGAAAGGCTAGAGAGACAGGGAAATGTGATATTTTGAATATTTCAATTAATAAAATACATCATCGGCTGCAAGATGGAATGACAAAGCGATAGGGGATATGATTCCAAAATAGAGGGGGATGAGAATCTAAGCCTTTAATTTTTTACATTTTATTTACCCATCTTTGATTTATGGGGAAAAGGTGGTCACAAGAGCTTCTCAGTGAAGGTTGTTGGCCTCCCAAATTTCCATATTAAACTACCTCATTTTCCATTGTCATCATATTTCTAAACCTAAAACCTAGCCACATATATCACCATCCTTATGCTTTTAATCCCTTAACTTGTCAACAAAAATTTTGAGGCATAGTTTCTTATTTCTCGATGTTTCCTAATTTCTTGATGAATTAATAAAGGTTTTTAAGAAAAGATTACTAATGAAATAATGTCGGTGTTCTTCTTGTACCACAATTATTCCAGTACCAGAGTTTGGAGATTCAAATATGTATGTGTGCACAAGTTGGGATTGGTCACATGGGTATTGGTTAACTAAGTGTCAACATGAATCTTGACCTATTGTCTCGTGCCCAGACCCTTCCTTTTCACTATGGAGCTCCAATTCAACAAATAGTCGAAGCATCCTAGTCTAGGTTGTTTGTCGGTTCAATATGCACACTATTTTAGTTGTTATTCATATGTGTCCAACATCATACGAATAGAAAATGAGATCAAAATCATGATTCGACTGTATCAATATTTATACATAGTTAGGGAGGATCGAAACTAGTTCGATCTTCTTGTTGATATAACTATTTTTATTATTTTATTCCATGAGAACAGAGGAGGTCGTTCCCACCTTCCATACTAGGGATTTCCCATATAAATGTATTAGTTCCTTAAATCAAAGTTGAACATTGTTGATGTAACTCTATGACTAAATAAATCTACTTTTTGTTTGACATTATCAGAATCTTATACATGTGTTGCAAGCGTTGTAATTTTTTGGGATACTTTATTTTTAATAAAATCTACAGTTCTAGTTTATGATATTTGTCTGTTTGTGATTTTGTAATTCTCCACATCTCACTACCAGACTGGAAAGGGAACCAATTCTAGTGATGCAGAGCTAAGTGTATTTTTGTTTTAGTTTAGTCCATTTATTGGTTTCTTTCTGTAATGTAGGGATTGATTTAAGAATTGAAATAGTAGTTTTTGTGATCACATTTAGTTTTGAGAATTTCCATTTGGTTGAATGCTTTGAAATATTCATAGTTTAAGTCTTGTTCTTGGTGAAAGATTATTTCAATTCAGATTGTAATATAAATACCAAAACTGTATCTGGGGGTTTATTTCATTGTTAACCCATCAAACATGTTTTATTCCTCAATAGATAAATATTGCATTTATGATTTTATGTGACCTCTCATAATTTTATTTTTCTTTTGGTGAATTATATACAAGGAAATATGGTCTATTATTAATCATCTATCTCATTAAGGATCGATCAATTATTATCAAAATGCACAAACATATGAATGTGAACGAATGTGTTTAGAACGTTGTTGTAAGGTCAAATCTAGAGATCAAAAATCATTGTAATTCTTTGATACGATCAAACGAATCCATTGATCATCATAAACAAAAATCTAATAAGCTCCATCATTGTATGAAGATGAGATATTTAAGTGAAAAGTGCAATATTATCTTAGATGCATAATAACACTGTGTCTTATTAATTTGGTTGTTATATTATTTAATTTAGTTCATGTAGCATTGAAATCAATGTTTTTTGTTTTCAAACCACATAAATTATTACTTATCAAACCATTTGGCGATCAACCTATATTTGTAAAAAAACTATATCATTTATCTTAGGCGATAACCGATTGATTTCATGTTACTACCTTTAAAATTTGGCAACAATGTCATTCCATTTGTTTCACATGTGCATCATTGACAATAATTAACAAAAAAAATCTTATGAAAGAGTATTTAGAGAAAAGAAACGAACTTTCATATCAATTAGAGGTAACTTACAACAAAAAAATGGCAATGGAAAATATCTTTAAAAATACATGGAAAAAATTCTACACACTAACACACAACATCATATACTACCTCCATGTTGAAAGAAGTGAAAAAAATAATAGAAGTAAAATATTAAAAACATTTTCTTGTCCTATATAAATTTACATGAATTCAATTGAAAATTCATGGTTTTCCCAAGAGTACTTACTACTAACTAATCATCCATATGTAGCGAATATACCCAAAAAATTGGGATGTGTAGTCATTGATTTGGAGAAAATATTAAGAAAACATATTACATATTCATGGAAAATGTTTATATTTGGGCAAAAATATAAGTGTATGCATAACTATAATCATAAATTAGGCTACAAGTTTTTCATTTTTAATGAAAAATTAAAAATTGTATCCCAAAGAATTGAAATTTAGCCAAATTGGGGAAATTTCGCTTAAAACAAAACATTGATTGAAATATAATCTACACAGTTAATTGTAGGGTTTCCCACCTATGAACAAGGTAGATTTTTCCATTGATGAGTGACATAGTTTGTAGTTGTATGATTTTTGGAGATAATTAATAATTCCATCTGCATATTCTCAGGAGTAAGCATTTATCTTTGAATGGTTTCTATTTTGTTGAAATCATGGATGAGATTTATAGTTAATGCAAGTCTTACAGTCTTGTTTCCATATTTGATTACGCAATATTGTGAAAGATTTACTTAATCATTCACAGAAGAAAAATACAATTATGAACATAGCCTAAGCCCTTTTTGTGAGAATTGATTTTGGAAGATTAATAATTGTCTTTAGAATTTCTCATTATTATTTTAATTACACAATGGATGCTAAAACAATGCATGACAATTGAGTCACAACTTTGTGTAGCAAGTTGTTTATATAAAGGAAGTGCAATATCACCACATGTTCATTGCATTGAGGGTATTGATTATGGATTACGTATTAGATTCATTGTTCATGATATTTAGATCTATACTAAGGATTCAACACAAGATTAGTAGCATTCAATGAAGATTCAACATCCTTGCAGCTAATTGATTAAAGAAAATAGTTGGAGAAAAACTTATGATCATAGTTAACACTCTGTTTCAAGTGATTGGGATTATTGTTATCAAATATAACCCCATATGCAGAGCATGAATACTTAGGTTATTAAAGTGAAATATTTCATCTTGGACCCTAAAAGGATATTTGATGAAAGAAATAGTTATTAGTCTTTGCTTTTAGATTCTCTATCAATGCTTGAATATTTTGGTGTTTGAACCCTTGGCACCTACATATTGAGAATCGATATGAGAACAGACCAGAGAAAATGATCATGCATAGATAATAGATCTATGCATGAATTATAATTTATTCCATTTTTTCTCATATTTGATATTCATTATGTGAACAAAGTTAAGGTTTTGTTGATGGTATTTTGATGAATGATTGGTTTGAAGTATAGTTTTCTTGTCTCCTAAGAATATAGAGTAGTTTGACAAGAGAAGATAGTTTAAAATTCCATCCTTTACCTACACATATTGTGTTTACAACTCATCAGTCTACGAACCTAGTTGACAAGTAAAATGGGTTTTTATTACAACAATTATTTGACCCAACATTTTTGGTGCCATTGTCATGAAGTTATTAAAAGGTAAACGGTAGAAGGATATTTTAGTAGTTAGTTGTTTCTATTTTATTTTCTCACTACATTGCATATTTGGTGGAGGACAAGACGGTAAGACACAAAGAAATCATCTCGTATGAATTTATACAAGGGTTCTAGCATGCTACTTTAACTTTGGTGAGTCTATCCAAACCCTTTTTAGTAATGTAGTTGACCAATGGTTAGGCCTGGGAATAGAAAATGTAGGTTTATTAAATCAGAAAGTAATATTCCAAGTGTTTTTTTCGGTAGTTATAAACCTCCCCTATTGATCTAGTCGAAAGATATAAATCTATTGCATTGCATGAAGGAGAAGTTTCTACATTAAAAGTGACTCTAGAACATACCACACCACAATCAAGGACCCGCATCAAGAAGGTGCAGGAAGTAAAAATAGAAATGTTGGACAAAATATCCAAGGACAACACAATTGGAGAGAAAACTCCAAATATTGATTCAACATTAGAACAAATTGTTGATCTAGAACACATTGCCAAGATATTTGGATCAACCCAAAACATGGTGATATCACAGATACAAATTGTAGTAGTAGAAGGGATACCTGAAGTACATCTTGAGGAAAATTTCATTGTTCATAAAAATCCAATCATTGAGCCATTATTCTCTATGAACTGTGATAAGAAACCAAATTTCAAGCTGGACAAAGAAGGACTTGGAAACCATGCCTACAAGGCATGGCACAAGACCTTTCATTATATTTTTAGGCATCTTGTAATGCTTATCCTCAACAATGGAATTCTCTAGTGACTTGGAAGCCTACCTAAAACCATCCTTGGAAAAAAATCAAGCGAGGGAATGCTTATGGAAATATGGCTCCACAAGTGACTTATCCAACTAATCCATAATTTCCACCACCTCACTATAATTTTTAAGCCTGTGAGGTAAAGAAATGCATATAGATTCTTAATCAAAACATAAATTAATCAATGGGTCATACATATAGTACACAAAGATTTACGTTGGAAACCCTTAACCGGGAGAAAACTAGCCTTCCTTGGTGAGGCACCTCTCAACTATTCATTGTATTAATTTCACCATTCACCATACAATATACATAATATTTTAGGTATTTCTTAGCTACTGAAACCCTAATCTCTTAATCTAGGATTAACTTAGAAAACCGCTAAAAATAGAAAAATCCGCTAAAATAGAAAAAACCGACAAACGCAATTGTCGAATATGGTGCACCCACACACACACATGCAAGGAATAGAAAAAATATTGAACACTTACCCTCCAATGAAAGAACAAATAAACCCACCTCAAGCAACAATTCTTCAAATGCCACAACATTTACAGTTACCTACAACTCAAAACCCTCCAAGAGCAACACAATTACCTACTTAGTTAGTTCCCAATCCAAATAATAAGACCGCTTATACTATCTTCGATGTTGAACTGTAGACCTTTCCAACTTACATAATCACCCTGATACCTTTTCAAAACATACACTTAAGGTTGGGAAATGTCCTCCATAAATAAAACCCCACCTTTGTCATTGAAGAAGACCTTGAAGAGGAGGAAACTCCCATCCAAACATCCAATGATGAACCCCCTTCTGACATAATTTTCATCACCAAACAAACATATCCTATCTTGACTTCAGAGCAATCTCAGGCACCCAAAACACCTCGATTCCTAGAGAGGATGGATTTAGAGAAACACGTGCTTCAACCTGAATTTGACCTGGAAACAGAATTAAAAATTGTTGTGTGAAAATTCCCTTGTTACAAGAAATAAAATATATACATGTTTACAAAAATACCATAATGGAATTATGTATTAAGAAACCTAGGAGAAAAAGGGAAGACCCCCATACAATTCAATTCAGAGGTCAATTAGATAAACTAATGTATGAAATAACTATCATGGAGAAATATGTAGACCCTGGAAATATTGTGGTCACCATTTATATCAACAATGTTCCCATAGAAAACACCCTAATTGACCTGGGGGAAACAATAAATGTTATGGATGTTATAACTATGGAAATGTTACAATTAGATGGCCTCCGAACCACACCCATAGTGCTTGAACTAGATAATAGATCTTGAATAATGCATGTCGTTGTCTTAGACGATGTAATTTTGACCTTGGCCTCATGGGAATACCCCATGGAATTCTTCGTTATTCATCCCAAAACTACCATGGAGTGTCATCCCTTGATTATTGGGAGACCCTAGCTAGCTATAGACAATTCTTTCATTGGCTAAAGATTTATGGAAATGACTATATCAAATGGGGAATCTATGGAGAATCTTATCCTCTACCCACCTGCAAAACCAATAGTAGACAATCCATTGTGGGTAGAAGATCCATAAAAATATGAAAATCACACAACCCCTATTAACCATTGAACAATCTAGGGGGTTGAAAGAACAAACCGAGGACAATTTTCTAAACCAATTCATCTCTACCATAGAGGATGCACAATATCTTGAATCACCCTCCCTGTATGATCTCATCTCTAATAATTATTTTCAGGAGAATTTTGATTTAGCAAGTTCATCATCCCTTCATGTGTCATCCATTAAAGAACGTTCTGGCCCTTATAATGTTCCTATTGAGATAAGTGCGAGAATTTTTTTTAAATTTAACTCTCAATTGGAGCAATATATAAAAGAACAAGTGATTCATGTGCTACAAGAACAATCTGGTGCATTCACATGGGATTACATAGACGTGCGGGGAATCCACCCTGAAACTTGCATACAACATATCTATACTTAGGAGAATGCTAGACCTATTCGACAACCACAACGTCCACTAGTAGAAAAAGACAAATTTGTGACTAAAAGTTGCATATAAATGATTACGTTTATTCACGTGACTACTAGTAGTATATTGTCAGACATCTGTAATGCGACCAAATATGTGACTAGAAAAGTTAGTCATTTATTGGTTGTTTTGGTTGATTGTTTTGGTGGTAACTTTAGTCATTAATTTTTGTTCACTGGTCATTTATTTGGTCATGTTAGTACACTATTGTCGTCAACAAGTAGAAAATTTAGTCATTTGTATCATTTATTTCCATCAACTGGTAGTATATTTAGTCATTGTAATCATCGTTTTCCATCAACGAGTACTATATTTAGTCATTGTAATCAACATTTTTCGTCAAATAGTAGTATATTTAGTCATTTGTATTCTCTAATTTCCATCCATTGGTAGTATATTAAGTCATTGTGATGCAGGAGCATCGTAAGGGAGGCAACAAAAAAATCGCAAAGGTGAAGGAAAGCTAGAAACGCACCAGCATATGTTTTGAGAACATTTTGAATTTCAAAGGATAAAGCATTAATGAAATATCTCAAAGCATGTATTTGCATTTATGTTTTGCAGATTGTAAACAGATCTTGAGCATTGCTCTCATCTGTCAGATATGGAGGCATTTAATTGTAATGAATGTAAAGTAGGTAGATTTAATTCTGATTAGATAGCTAGAGCTGTAAGAGGGAAAACTCTAGAAAGCTCCCTCCTAGGTATTGTATTGTAGTAAGTTATTCTCAATTGTAAGTTGTAGAGAAAGATAATATGAGAGAAGAAAAATAGAGACTGTAAAAATCTTATAAGTAGATAGTTGTTGCTATTGAACACATGTACAGATGCACTTGGATTAATATAAAGAGGCTTTGATCCAATTTCATGGTGTTTTTATGTATTCTGTTTACATCTTCAAATGGTATGTTTGCAGTCTGTTTATATTCTCTGTTATGCATTCATTTCAATATTTTGTGTGTATATGATCTTGATTTCATTTCAAATGTATGAAGTCTGTTAGAAGAGAATTATAAGTTTCAATTTTTTATCTTCCTGAGAAATCCTACAAGGAGTGCAGTGAGAGTTCGCAAGGAGTGCGTTGACGAAATTCTGATTTTTATCTCAGAAAAGCTCAGGAGGGATACTGTTTTTCTTATACCAAGAAGAGTGCAGGTGTATCACTAGAGTTGTACAAAGGGTGTGTAGGCCAAAGAAAGTCTTAGACTTTACCAACCAAGGAGGAAGGTTGAATAACTATTGTTGCAAGGAGTACACAGAGTGAGAAGTGTGAATAGCTAGTGGTTATTGAGCATGCCGCAAGGAGTGCATGCAAGAATCCTTGAGGTTGTAGTAGAAAAAATATCAGGAAGGACAGGGACTTGAAAGAAGTTCAAGGGAAGAATGAGTTATGAAGTCACCTCACAGAAGCCAATTTTAGAATGAAAAAGATGCCAAGTCATTTGGGCAGAAGTCATTGAGGAGTCCGAACGAACGGTCGAAATTCTCATAGGGAGATTCGCGAAGTTTTTTGAGCTGTTGGATCTTGCAGATCAGTGGGGAAATTAAGGCTGAGTTTCGTTCAACACTTGTAATTTCAGGAGGGATAGTGGACATTGGATTCAAATCAACGAGGTTCATTGATCATGTGCTTGAATTTTCCATTTCAGAAGTCGAGGCATGGAGGATGCTATGACTCAGATCGGAGAGTTGCGAACTCTGGATTCACGGAGTCCCAATAGAATCAGGACCGTCAAATCATGGGAAGCTCAGATCCATTGATCGTGACGAGGAATCATCATGATTTCGGTTATTAGAGAAGGGTGTTGATGCATTTTGAATCATCGAGATGCGAAATTTTGAAGTGCGAAAGATTTGGCCCAGATTTTAGATAGAGGTAATGTCAAGAAAGTCAAGGGAGGAAACAAAGGACCCATTAGCATTTTGGGGTTTCGAGGACGGAAGGAGTCAGGGACTCATACTAGGTTTGTGAAGTCGTGAAGCTGATATACCTTTTTGGTGGAGTGTGTGGTCACATCAGTTGGTCACATAAATGTGATTTGGCACTTAGTGTTGGTTCGCACAGGCGTAACTCCTAAAAAAGAACTATGGATAGACACTTGTGTGTTGAAGATTCATGTGGGGAATCGAAGAGTCAACAAGACTCAAAGGGGAGGTTAAGAACAATCCTTCGACTGGGAGGTCATGCATAATCTGCTGAGGTAGGGGGTGTCTACATCACGTGGTATCAGAGCTTACAACCACTGTTTTCTATAAGCAGGTTAGGACAGAAGGAAAGTTGTGATTCGAATCCTGCATGGAACAGATTTGGACAATGCTTCCTAGAAGATGTCAAGATAGACCAATGCCCAATCCAGCTGTGGAAAGGGAGATGAGAGAACTCTGTTCTTGATTAGATGCTATGGAGATAGCACAGAGGAAGACAACTGAAGCTGGAGATGTCATTGAAGCCTAAAGTGAAAATGAGGCCGGAGTTGGAGAAGAAGTTGTAGTCGAAGATGTTGTAGAAGAACGTCTAATCAGAGCTATTGCGAGAATAGGTGCCAGAGAAAAGATGGACATTCTGATGTATGAAGGCAACTTATATGTTGAGGAGATGCTAGATTGTTTTAGATCTCTGGACAAGGACTTTGATTATGAAGATATCAAAGAGGATAAGAAATTCAAACATGTCATCACTAGACTGAAAGGGCATGCAACACTATGGTGGGATGAACTATAGGTTGACAGGCCTTGCAAAGGAAAGAAAAGAATCAAAAGCTAGGATAGAATGGTTGCAAAGATGAAAGCCAAGTTTATATCTAGGGACTACCAGATTAATTTGTTTCATAGAATGTAGAATTTGAGATAGAAGCGGATGACAGTGAAGGAATACATTGAGGAGTTCTACAGGATAAACATTAGAGCAGGTCATTGAGAAAGCGATGATGAGAAGGTATCCAGACACATGAATGGTCTAAGATATGACATTCAGGATGAGATGAGCATGATGACGATTAGAAATGTGGAAGATGCTTATTAGATTTCTCTGAAGGATGAAGAGAAATTGGCCCAAAAACAAAGTCAAAGAGGCATAGGTATAAGTCAGAACCAAGGCAAATAAATTGCCCAAGATAGAGTATAGAATCCTGAGGAGGAAGAAAATAAACCTCATACTCACCCAGAAAGAGGAGGAAGTTCACAAGGAAGACAATCTGCCAACATAAATACTTTTCCACGAGCCAGAGGAAGAGGAAGAGGCAGAGGAGGTGAGATAAAGTGTTTTGTCTATGGAAAAATCGGACATAAGTCTTATGAATGTCCAGACAGAGAAAGAGATGGAGGAGGAGAATCTCACATTTCATAAGTGCAAAGGCAAAATATTGAGGCAGAAGATGCAGAAGGTGGAAGATCCTTAATGATGAGGAAAATTCTCTTAAAGCCAGAGAAGGAGATAGAGAATCTAGTCAAAAGAAACAGTTTGTTTAGAACTGCTTTCCAGACCAAGGATAGGGTATGCAAGGTAATTGTGGACAGTGTAAGCACATATAATGTAGTCTCCACAGAAATGGTGGAAAAGATGGAATTGGAGACAGTTGCACATCTGAGCCCATACAGAGTCTCGTGGTTGCAAAAATAACATCAAGTAACGGTCACTAAACATTGTTTAGTTGAATTTAAGATAGGGGGTTATAGAGATGAAATATTATGTGATGTTATAACCATGGATGTTTGTCATATTTTGTTTTGTAGACCATGTCAATATGACAAGAATGTTTTTCATGATGGGAGAAAGAACACATACACCTTAGAGAAGAATGGTAAGACGCATATGTTGTTGCCAATTGAAGATAAAAAGGTGAAAGAAGAAACAAGCAATACTATACTTCTCATGAGTGGGAAGTAACTTCTTGATGAATTCAAGAAAGGAGAAGACATACAGTTTGTTATAGTGAGAAAATCCAGAGTCATTTTGACAAGTACTTCGATAGATGATCTACGAGAGGAAATTCAGGAACTATTGGAGAAATTTGTTGATATAGTGTTGGACGATTTGCTTTGTTTGTTGCCGCCCATCAGGAGTATAAGCCATCACATTGACCTTATACCTAGAGTAATTTTACCAAACAAAGCAACGTATAGATTGACGCCGCAGGAGAATGAGGAAGTTAAGAAGCAAGTCCAGGATTTGATGGAAAAAGGATTGGTTAGATAAATCTTGATTCCATGTGTTGTTCCAACAGTGCTAAGTCCAAAAAAATGGTGGTTGGAGAATGTGTACAGACTCAAGGGCTATAAACAAGATTACCATTAGGTATATATTTCCTTTACCCAGGATGGATGACTTGATGGATTTCTTAAGTGGAGAAAAGGTTTTTTTCAAAAATTGATTTGAAAAGTGGACACCATTAGATTCGAATGAGAGAAAGTGATGAATGGAAGACAAAATTCAAAATGAATGAAGGGTTGTATGAATGGTTTGTCATGTTGTTTGGTTTGATGAATGCACCAAGTACTTTCATGAGGTTGATGAATGAAGTCTTGAAGGATTTCATTGGAAAGTTTGAGATTGTGTATCTTGATGATATATTGATCTTCAGTAAAACTGAGGAAGAACGTTTGAGACACCTAACTCTAGTGATGAGGAGGTTGCAGCAAGAGAAGTTGTTGATAAACTTGAAGAAGACATCTTTCATGAAGAAAGAACTCATTTATTTGGGGTTCGTAATCTCTTTGAATGATTTGAATATGGATCCTAAGAAGGTAAAAGCAATCAGAGATTGGTCGTCGCCAAAGAACATCTTTGAAGTCAGAAGCTTCCATGGATTAGCCATTTTTTACAAGAAGTTCATCAGGAATTTTAGTAGGATATGTGCACCAATGATAGACATGGTTAAGAAAAGACACAAATCTTTTCATTGGAAAGAGGAAGCGGAGAGAAGTTTTGAGTTGTTGAAGGAGAAAATAATTGGACAACCAGTTATGGTTTTGCCAGATTTTAGTAAAACATTTCAAGTCAGGTGTGACACAAGTGGATTTTTGATTGGAGTAGTCTTGAGTCAAGACAATAGACTGATTGCATACTTCAGTGAGAAGCTGAACGATGCCAAACTAAAATATTCCACATATGATAAAGAATTTTATGCAATCATACAGGCATTAAAGAATTGGAGGCACTACTTGGTTCCAAAGGAGTTTGTCTTGTATAGCGATAACCATGCTTTACAATTCATAACTCAAAAGGAAAAATTGAACCAGAGGCATGCAAAATGGGTTGAATATATGGAGAACTTTACTTTTTTTACAAAGCATATTTTTGGAACTGCTAACAAGGTTGTTGATGCATTAAGCAGAAAATGTTTGATTTTGCAGGAGTTCAGAGTGAAAACTTTAGGCTTTGACAACCTCAAGGACATGTATAGAGATGATCCAGATTTTAAAGATGCTTATGAAGCATGTGAGAATCCAGTTCTCAGAGATAGAAGCCAATGGATCAAGTATTTGATTCAGGATGGATTGTTATTCAAGGGAAATTAGTTATGTATTCCGAAGAGTTCTATGAGAGAGAATCTGTTGACGGAAGAAATTGACCGTCCATCAACTGGGAGAGTGGAACCGGTCCGGGGTTGTCTAAATAACCCAATCCGTTTAGAATGGACCACCCTGATGAGTTTAACGGCTCCGTTGGCCGCTCTAAGGTCTCATAAGAAAGCCAAAGAGAAAATTTGATCTGAGCTAAGTGATCTAACTAAACTAATAAAAAAATCAAACTATCTGAAACAAACTAAAAGAAACTAAATTAAATACAACTAATGAAACAAAATAAACTAACTAACTAAAAATAAAGGAAACTAGAAACTAATAAAACAAAGAAAATGAACTAATATACTAAATATAGACTATTATAACTATTCTTTCTACAAACTACAAATTACTCTTATAATAACTCAAATCAACTATCTAATTATCAGCTGTGATATTTCTTATTCACAAATTTACACTATGAACAACCTACAGATTTGATTAAAACCTACAAAACTCATGTGATTGCTGCCCCAAGACAACCAAGAATCTCTTTCTTGATTTTTTATATTTTATGAAAAAGAAATAAAAAAAAACTACTGAAATTAAACAATCTAATATATTTACTGAAATTAAACAAACTAATATAAATCTAATGAAACTTCTATCTATATTAAACTACTTAATAAAAACAGTAAACAAAATACTAATTGACCTGGAAACGCTCCAAGTCTGCCATGTGTATGATGACTTCTTAAGCTGGTTGGAGGAGGGAAACTCACACTGTTTAGCCTTTCAGCTTCTTGCAAATGATCAGCTATGTTGCTTCTTGAAGTGTTTTATAGGACAAACAAGACATAAAAGAAAATCATAACAATCTTATGATTATAAACTCCTGCAATAAGGAAAACCTATTATGCAGAGCACTTATATATTACAGTTCGATTTATGAAGAAGGTAAAACTATCATTCACAAACTGAACTAACAATTGTTATGTCTTTTATCTATTTGGAAGAGACAAAATATGGATAACAATAATAAAATTATATTATTTGCATTTGATTTAGATAGAAAAAGTAATACTAAACCGTAAACAAAGTGATATACAAAACATGAAACACAATGTTGATATATTGAAAAGCAAAAGCTATGACAAAACACCAATTCTGCTCCAGTCTGTATCAGAATTCCATATCCTTGTTCTCCCACAACTGAGGATGAACATTATTACAAAAATCATAAGTATATGTAGGTTTCTTCACAAGGTAAAACTTCCTTGTGGATAATCTCAAATAAGTTTACATATCCTGGGAGATATCCCAAAATCACCTAAACTAAGGWAATAAAATGCAAGTAAAATMTRTAGATCATCCCCTAACTRCTCATGATATCTATTGCCAATTYGAATTTKCCTGCAATAGAACACAAAGATMAAATTRKAARGATATTTYATTAAGAAAACAATAAAAAAYTGAYTCTACAGACTTAGCTACARAATCATYTRATTCTGTAGCTAGTCAAGAATAGMAAACAGGACSAGATATAATCAAATAAAATCAAATCGAATCATCTTTTAATAATCTCTGAAAATCGAATTATTAATAATTCARATGAAATTATCATTTAAATTAAATGTAATTGAAATAAATGCAATTGAAACAGAGTAAAGAATGCTCTGTTTTTAGTTACCACAAAACATGGTCAAACTTTGACAGGCCTGTTTTGTATCAAACGAATTTAAACAGTGATATGAGATACGATGTAATCATAATCCACAACCATAATCGAACATGATAGTAACCATATCAAATAAGATTTTCCACAACATAACTACAATCGATATCATTGAATACAAAATGTATGTTACAGCTGTAACAATATTTCATGTCGTTTCAATCAACAGGCTGTAAAGATTAAGCACAAAATTCATTTTGTTTTGATCAAATACGGGAAGGATGTTATGATATACATCAAAACGAAACATGCGTAACAGTCTTGACCAAAAACCACCATCGATTTCACTTGCTGAGCATGACATAGTCAAGATTGAATACGGCAATGATAACCATAAGCTGGGTGGTAATCACATAAAATCGGGTCTGAGTTAATTATAGAGCATGATCATTTTGTTTTACAAATCCATTCATAATAGAAAACACACTGTCATTCCAATTCACAAAAGAACAGGGTCGACTAACCACATCGAATTGACTGGCTGGGAGCTGGATGACTGTTACGATTTGTATCAAAAAACAAAAACCCTTTTTTAAACAAAATCCAAACCGTATCCAGGCTGGTCAAAGCGATATGTAAATCAGATTGTAACAGATAACCATATGTCTCATAACCACTTCAGATCACAGCATAAATCATGTTTCAAAGTTTGAAATGAAAAACAGCTTGTCTATAATAGATGCAACAGAACATTCGATCGCAAGCGATTTAACACAATTATAACTAATAGAATCAAGACCAAATCCAATACCAAAATTCAATTTACTAAAACAAGTTATATACAACAATGCATGTTTATGTAACAGAGCAGATCGATGACGCATACAGAGTTTACAAATGTGCCATATAAATGAGTGAAAGTTATACCAGTGAGATTGTTGATGCTATGCCAATTTCGAATTGACAATTGTCGTGGCTGACTCGACATTCTTGAACAGAATTGAACCAGTTGTTCGTTGCTTTTTGTCCGTGGGTTGCACCTTCGCGTTATGACCAGTGATCTTTGCCACTTGGTTTTCCAAATCATGGATTATAGATTGCAACATCGGTACATTCAAGTAGTATCTCTCCAACCATAACCCACACTGATCGCAAGGTGGAACAACAGGTTGAACAGAAGGGGGTTTGGACGATTCGCCGAGGGTTCCACAAGGTAGTTCAATGCCAGGAAAATTAGGATCATCCCGCAGGCAAGGTGGTAAATTCTTGACAAATTCATAAGGATGTTTTTCACACAAGCCTTCTGAGTAAGGATACTCGTCGGTGAGAAAACATTCAATCTCTGAATTAGAGTCTTCGCTGACCATGATAGGCTCTGATTTGGCAGGGGGTTTAGGTTTATTTCTCAACATGTGAGATATTAAGCGAGCATTTTTCTTTCTTTTAGAGTTAGCATTATCTTTAGCTTTAGGCTTTTTGGTTGCGGGTTTATCAATTTCGACCTGTTTAGTCACAGCCATAGGCAAATTCGTAGGTGGGTCGGGTAGAGGTTTGGGTAGAAAAACGTTGTAAGGCACAGGGATAGGCTTGCTTTCGGTCACCACGGGTTTATCAACCTGCAAAGGGTTTGATTCTTCAAAGCCATTACGACTGATAAAATCATCCCAACAATCACGACGTAACCCCAACTCATAAACCATAATCATTTTAATCAACCCCAAATGGAAGAGGCTGGTATCAGCCTAGTTACGCTTGTACCTTTTGCCCATTTTGAACAAACTTCTATGCAGGTAGTGGGGCATACTAAGTTTGAAACCCATAAAAACCATCAATAGACGAAGGTGAAACAAGAAAACGAACCCGTACCTGCCCTCGCAAGTAATGAATTGCTTGATTATNTTGCTATTCCAATCTCGGATGGTGAACTCATGCGACAGAGGTTTGCCTGCAAAAATGTTAAAACCATGCTGGCATGACCTCTGTCGCATGAGTTCACCATCCGAGATTGGAATAGCAAAGTCCACGGGACGTCATCTACCTTGCAGCTCTTCGACCACCTCTTTCCAGTAACAGGCAGACTGGTTGCCAAGCTAAGGAACTGTTCATTAATTTCAAGTTGGACATCTCCTACTTTGGCTCGGCAGCCATCTAATGATAACGCAAATTGCCGAGCCACGATAGGGTTATAACCATCGAAATTCTTTATAAACGGGAGCCACCCAAATTCCTCCAGGTTGCTATAAGCGCCATCAAACATCAGCAGTGCTTGGGACCCGTTTGGCTCGGCCCTGACGACAGGAGCCATGGCTTCTGTGCATGATAGGGTTTGGTTTGAACAATACAATACGCAGGAGAAAAAACGATAGGGCTTAACAGCTGCAAGCGCTCAAAGGGGAGCGAATCAATGTAATGCATGCGAAGGTGGTGGGATTACCACTGCCATGCAATGTATTAATGGCTGAGTATAGCGCTTTCCCATCAGTAATCATAACATTTTAAAACATATTAATCGGCCAACCCAAATCGGTGTATAACCATATCAACGTGCCATCGATCAAACGTAGAACCAAAACCATATGTTATATTCATGCGCCAAGTGTATAGTTCAATCCAACATGAAACCCAAAAAGTTTTACCAATGCGACAAGTGTAAAATATTGCAACTCAAATATGAAATCGAATTGATATATGACCCATGCATTTTTTAGCATAATCAAATCTTATAAACATTGCAACCAATGACTTTATGAAATCGATAAGTTAAGAGCTCAAAACAATAAGAATCATATCATATATAAAACCAAAATCAACCATGACCCTTATGAAATCAAATATAACTCATAACTTAACATGTTCAATACCCTACTAAAGAAATCAAGTTGCTCAATCAAAGTGAATGGGCATAGTTTGAAAGAATATTCCAGCCACTTAATAGCAAACTGAAGGTAAGTTCCTTTCATGAGATCAACGGGAAGATGATAACAGTCCAAATAACGATGAAGGGTTTTCACACTTTCAGTTGTGAAAACTGAATCAAAATCAAATTGCAATTGTCGCAAAATGAAACAAATGTCTAGATGCAAAATGCGACGATGATTTTTCGTTTAGGAGACAATTAGGTGTAGGCATCTTTTTAGGGCAATCGAAAAAAATGAATTGGTTGGAAACAGAATCTTCTGAAGGAAAAACATAGTGGGGGATTGGATGGACATTTTAACCATGAAAAAACATTCACGCAACTTAAAATCTTATATTATTGGCCACGGATGAGGACGGATGTCAATAAATTTGTGAACAAATGTAGAATTTTCCAACACGTGAAAGGGAAAAGAAAAAATACAGTATTGTATCAACCATTTCTAGTACCAAAGAGGCCATGGGATGCGATAAGCATGGATTTTGTGTTAGGATTGCTGGGGACACATAGGGGCTATGATTCCATATTCATGGTAGTCGATAGGTTCTCTAAAATGGCACATTTCATTCCATGTAAGAAAACCAATGATGCAACTCACATTGCAAACCTGTTTTTCAAAGAAGTTGTTAGACTTCATGGATTACCCAAGAGTATAGTTTCAGATCGAGATACCAAATTTGTTGGTCATTTATGGTGGACACTATGGAAGAAGCTACAAAAAGAATTTTCTTTTAGCTCAACATATCAGCCTCATACGGATGGACATACCAAGGTAGTGAACGGAAGTCTGGGAGATTTATTGAGGAGATTAGTAGCTAAACATCACAATCGGTGAGATCAGATTCTGCCACAAGTGGAATTTGCATATAATGATTCACCTAATAGAATCACATGGCATAGCCCATTCTAGATAATGTATGGAATGCAGCCGAGAGGAGTATCTGAATTGAGATACTTGGGGTAGAGAGAATTCAGAAATGTTGGAGCAGAGGATTTTCCAGTAAATATGCAAGAGCTTCATGAAAAGATTAAGGAGCGTCTAAATAATTCCAACCAAGAATACAAGCGCAGAGTAGATCAGCACAGAAGAGAACTTCAATTTGAAGTAGGATATTTGTTCTTAGCTCACCTGAAGAAGCAAAGATTCCGAAGGGGAACGTATAATAAGTTGAATATGAAGAAGATAGGGTCGTGCGAGATTCTAAGGAAATTTGAGGCCAATGCTTATGAGATAGAATTTCCAAATGATGTGGGCATCTCTCCCATATTCAACGTAGCATATATGTATCATTATAGAGCCGATGAAATAGAGGGGTCAGAGGATCAAAAGGAAATTCAATGGGTTAAACAATTACCTGTAGTTGAAAAGCCACAGATGGAAAAAATAATTGACCAGAGAGTTGGGAAGAAGAACCGAAGAAAATAATATTTTGAATATTTGATAAAGTGGAAAGGAAACCCGATTAAGGATGCCAATTGGGAAAGCGAAGAAGGCATCCAAAGACATGGACAGACGGTGCAAGATCTCATGAACATGATTTCATGAATTTTTCATCCAAGGGAGTATGCTACAGGAGCATTGTAAGTGAGCCAACAAAGCAAGTGCAAAGGTGAAGGACAGTTGAAAACACAACAACATGTGTTTTGAGAACATTTTGAATTTCAAAGGATAAAGCATTAATGAAATATCTGAAAGGATGTATTTTCATTTATGCTTTGGAGATTGTAAACAGATCTTGACCATTGCTCTCATCTGTCGGATATGGAGGCATTAAATTGTAATGAATGTAAATTAGGTAGCTTTAATTCCAATTAGATAGCTAGAGCTGTAAGAGGGAAAACTCTAGAAAGCTCCATTGTAGGTATTGTATTGTAGTGAATTATTCTCAATTGTAAGTTGTAGAGAAAGATAATACGAGAGCAGAAGAACGGAGATTGTAAAAATCTTATAATCAGATAGTTGTTTCTATTGAACCCATGTACAGATGCACTTGGATTAATATAAAGAAGATTTGATCCAATTTCATGGTGTTTTTATGTATTATGTTTACATCTTCAAATGGTATGTTTGTAGTCTGTTTAAATTCTCTGTTATGCATTCGTTTAAATATTATGTGTGTATATGCTCTTGATTTCATGTCAAATGTATGAAGCTTGTGAGAAGAGAATTATAATTTTCAATTGTTTCTCTTCCTGAGAAATCCTGCAAGGAGTGTAGTGAGAGTTTGCAAGGAGTGCATTGACAAAGTTCTAAGTTTTATCTCATAAAATATCAGGAGGGATACCGTTGTTCTTATACCAGGAAGAGTGTAGGTGTAGCACTAGAGTCGTGCAAAGAGTGCACAGGTCAGAGAGAGTATTAGAATTTACCAACCAATGAGGAAGGTTGAAGAACTGATGTTGCAAGGAGTGCACAGAGTGAGAAGCGTGAATAGCTAGTGGTTATTGAGAATGTTGCAAGGAGTGCATGTAAGAATCCTTTAGGAATCCTTGAGGTTGCAGTAGAACAAAGCTCAGGAAGGATAGGGACTTGAAATAAGTTCAAGGGAAGAAAGAGGTCTGAAGTCACCTCGCAGAAGCCAATTTCAGAAGGAAAAAGGCACCAAGTCATTTGTGCAGAAGTCTTTGAGCAGTCCGAATGAACAGTCGAAATTTTTAGAGGGAGAATTGTGAAGTTCCGTGAGCCATTGGATCTTGCAGACTAGCGGGGAAATTAAGGTTGAGTGTCTTTGAACACTCGTAAGTTCAGGAGGGATAGTGTTCATTGGATCCAAATCAATGAGGGTCATTGATCACGTTCTTGAATTCTCCATTTTGGAAGTCAGGGTGTGGAGGACGATGTGACTCAGAGTAGAGAGTTGCGAACTCCCGATTCATGGAGTCCCGATAGAATCAGAACTGTCAGATCACGGGAAGCTCAGGGTCATCTATCATGATGAGGAATCATCTCGATTTCAGTTATCAGCGAAGGGTGTTGTTTCATTTTGAATCATCGAGACATGAAATTCTGAAGTGTGAAAGATTTGGCCCAGATTTTAGATAGAGGTCACGTCAAGAAATTCAAGGGAGGAAACAAAGGACCCATTATCCTTTCAGGGTTTCGGGGACGGAAGGAGTCAGGGACTCATTCTAGGTTTGTGAATTCGTGAAGCCAATATACCTTTTTGGTGGAGTGTGTGGCCACGTTAGTTGGTCACATAGATGTGAGTTGGCACTTAGTTCTGGTTTGCACAGGTGTAACTCCTAATAAGTACCTATGGATAGACACTTGTGTGTTGAATATTCTTGTGGGGAATCAAAGAGTCAACTAGAATCAAAGGAGAGGTTAAGAACAATCCTTAGACCGGGAGGTCGTGCAAAACCTGCTAAGGTAGGGGGTGTTTGTGTCACATTTTTATAGTGATTTTTTTTCATTAACTGGTCATTTATTTAGTTGTGGTAGTCATTTATTGTCATCAACAAGTAGTAAATTTAGTCATTTGTATCAGTTATTGTCGTCAACTAGTAGTATATTTAGTCATTTTGATTCACTAATTTATGTAAATTGATAGTGTATTGATTTAATGTTCATTGGTTGCATAATAATTATATTAACTACAATTTTAGTAGTAAATGTCCAATTATATAATTATATGAATAATTTATTATTTACCATAAATTAATTGTGTAATGTAGAAATAAACATAGTACTAAACTTAAATTAAAACATTAAATGAGTTAGTATTAAACTTAAATTAAAACATTAAATAACTTAGTACTAAACTTAAATTAAAACAAAAAATAAAAGATAAAATATTGATTCTAACATGATCATGATAAAAAACTAAAGTAATCTGACATAAAATCAAATTAAAACATATAATATTCCAATTTAAATGAACTACAAGATGACCATATATATAATAAAAAA
>JASDQU011028601.1:17025-31420 GCA_032191745.1 Picea mariana | reverse complement strand
AGAGTGTCATCATGGTGATTGTTGATAGACGCAGAGAAAATATTGTCCCTAGACAATATAAGCAACTTCAACCATTGTCTCATGAAAGTATTTGCATCTTCGAGTAGACGAAGAAACACAATTATAATTGGTTTTGAAAAGGGGTTGCAAATGAACTATGACGAGCACTAGTATGGGGACAAGACGTTGACAAACTATGCTTTTGCAAATCCACATTTCAAGCTTTCAACCAACATGTCCAAGTACCAGTCAAGTTGGTAACTATAATAGGAAAATGGATCACACAAGTGTATGATTTCATGTGTAAGGCGCTTCAAGTGGGCTACATAATCATGCTTATGTAGGTATTATATTATTTTATCAAGGCTTTTATGATATCGATGTAAAAGAGATTTATTTTCCTTGTTACTAATGCATTATTAATTATAATCATATGTTAAATTTAAAATTGTTAATTATAATCATACTTAAATGTAAAGTTGTTGTTTTCATATCTTCTTTATGTTTAGCTCCTCTTTGATTATTTTGAAATAAAAAATCTATATTATTAGATTATTGCTATCAATTCAAGTCTTCCCGGATACTATTAGCGAAATTAAACCCTTTAAACTTTGTCTTTGTGGTTCCAGCTTGGGGTTGATCGTGACCCTCGTCTCTTCTAAGTAAAAAGGGTGCACAATAATTTAATGGCGTGATTCTTGTTCCCACACGAGTAAAATAAAAATTTAATTTTAATTTAATGGCGTGATTCTTGATTTATTTATACATATAAATAACTCTTTATATGTTTTTCCTCAAATATATAAATATATTAAGAAAACCTAACCATTTTCTTAATATACTTTTAAATTTTCTTAATATACTTTTACTTTTGTATTATTTTCAAACGAATGCACTTAACTCCTAACATCAATATTAAATATACAACATCATTTTTTCACTTTCACCTATCCCTTTCCCTATGACATTGCATTAGTGTTCTTGTGTCACTACCATACATGAAAATGATAAAGCCTTAACTAGAAAGACATAGAGATATTACAAAAGTCAAAGCTAATGCATAAGGTCTAAAGCATAGACCCATATATGAGCCTTTCCCTATGACATTGCATTAGTGTTCTTGTGTCACTATCATACATGAAAATGATAAAGCCTTAATTAGAAAGACAACGAGATATTACAAAAGTCAAAGCGAATGCACAAGGTCTAAAACATAGACCGATATATGAGCATAGGTGCAATAGGCACATTAACCCTAATGAATTAATTGACATTATCTTAGGGGTATATATTTAATTGACATTCTCTTAGGGGTATATATTTCACGCATATGCATATGTATATATTTAGGGAAAATATTATGATTAACCACAAAATTAAAATTCTCTTTATTCTTCTTTAGATTAAGATTATTTTATTCATATTCAATTTAATTAGATTAAGATTATTTTATTCATATTCAATTTAATTTAAAAAGTTGAAGTTGTAAATTATATATTTTTCTCACCTTCTTTCAAAAACATAAAAAATATCTTAACTATGATTAACCACACATTTAAAACTCTCTTTTTACTCTTCATTGGATTAACACTATTTTACTTTTTTTTTTTTTTCCAAATGAAAAATTTTCATTTATATTAAACATCATATAAATTGTTTACATAATCTTTTCTTTATTGACCATAAAGAAGTTCTATATCCAGTCCTTGAGTGACAATTATTCTTGATAAAGCAAAAAATAGATTGTCTCTTCTAAACTGTGATTCAGGCTGGAAATTACAAAAAATATCAGAAATCTAAGACTATCTTTAGTTGCACCATTTAGCAAAATGAAAGATATAATCACAAAATTGCTCAAAAATCTATGTCCTTCTTGGGCCGATTAAAGAGATAGGTACAAAGTTGACCCCTTGTGGCCTTCCACCCACAGATTATAAGTGATTTTCCCTTGAATGCTGAAGAAGGCCTATTTTGATTGATAATCTGCTTCTTGATTCTTCTCCCTGTAAATGTGCTTGAAAGTAATGGATCTGAAATGAGTGCATAATTCAAAAATTATTTCTTTCCACACTTCAAGGCTTGCCACTCTAAGATCACCCTTCTTCTTTAGCCAGTCAATGACTATCTTTGAGTCACCCATGATGTGAATATCATAAATTGCTAATCTTTCTGCTAGAACTAAGGTAGACCATGCACCCAGGAGCTCTGCTCTTATGTTGGAACTACCACAGCAATTTAATGCCCACCTGCATTAATTTGTGTCATTTAAATTTATGATACCCCTAGCCCCACACTTGTTACCATTGTTCTGGGCAGCCCCATTGAACCAACCAAATTGTTTATCAGCTGAAGGAGAAGGGCCCATAATCCTTTGTTTTTTTTCTTTGTGCGTTTTCCAGATATGTTCCAGCACACATCGAGACAGATAGAAAACACAGTGTATTGAGGGGCGTGATCCTTCAAAAAGGCTCTGTTCCTATTAGCCCAAATGAACCAGCAAACAAAATCTTCCAGGGATGTCAATCTTTGATTTTGCAAAGCCCAGTTTTTGAAAGAATCAACCACAGAAACACCATTCCATCCAGTTTCCAAATCCAAAGTTTTTTTGAGCTCCAACCAAACAGTTCTGGAAAAATGACAAGTTAAAAAAACATGTTTTGTGGACTCACCGTGGTTTCTACACAAAACGCAGATGCCTGGGCCTTGCCATCCCCGTTTTTGAAGATTTTTCCAGGATAAAACTTTATCTTCTACTAATAACCAGATAAATAATTTTATCTTCAAGGGGCACTCCCACTTCCATAGCTTCTTCCGCCATCCTTCTTGTTTTTTTTCCCAAAGTAGATTCAACAGAGATTCATGTATGTTCTTCACCGAGATGACACCGACATATCTCCTCATGTCCAGATCAACTCATTTGGATTGTTGACTAAGGATATGTCCGATTCCGCCAATAGTGCTCTGTAGTGATTCCATTCCTCAACAAGAATATTCGGCAGTTCCAAATCTTCATTGCATAACCAACTATTTCATGTTTCTATTCCAAAGGTCTGGGTTGTTTCTTGATATAAGAAATAAATGCCTTTTTTATTTAACCTTCCCCCTAACTCAACAGATAAAGTGGATTCCTATCCTAAGCCCAGGATCACGTCTTTGCCTATAATGATTGAATGGCCTATGCCTGGTTTCCAGGTCATCCATATCAAAATAATAGGTAAGGTATTACACAATTTTTTCCATATTTGGGAACCCTTTTGGTGGAGCGGATCCACTGATCGGAGCCACGTCCAAACTGGGAAATGTGGGTAATACTTGTCTTTTAGAACACTTTGCCAGATTCCCATCTTCATGATAGCTCTCCACACCGTGTTTGTTTCCAAAGATCTACTGAACAACATGATGTTGCGTAAACCCCATCCACCATAAGATTTTGGTCTAGCAATCATCTTCCAACTGCACATATGGTACTTTTTCTTGTTTTTAACACCTGACCACAGGAAAGCAAAAAAAATCTTACAGATAGTGTTAAGAATAGAAATCGGAACGTGAGTCAAAGCTAACCAGTACATTGGTTGTGTCTCCAGTACAACCTTTAGAAGAAAAGGAGTCCACCCAAAGATAACAACTTATTTCTCCAGTGTTTTATCTGGGCCTCGAATTTTTCTATTAACCATTTCCAATCAGTTGCTTTGTAGTTATCAAGTTTTAGATAAAAACCCAAATAATGAAAACCTTGCTCCAGATCTTTGCTCGGAAAGGTAAAAACATCCTGTATAGCTTTTAGTGTATCATTGCTGACACCAGAATGAAGAATAATTGACTTTTGTGCAGTAATGATCATCCTCGATGCCTTGCAGAAGTCCTGAAGAATTCCCTATATTACCTTCCATTCAGAGAGAGAAGCTCTAGACAAAATCAGAATGTCATCTACAAAGAGGTGGTGTAGAATATTTAGCATTCTGGACAGTTTTAAACCAGTAATAAAACCTTCATATTTTTCTTTGTTGAGTGCCAGACTGAGGCCTTCAATCATCAAGATGAAAAGGAGGGGCGACATCGGACATCCTTGACGTAGGCCTTTCTTGCAATTAAAAAATTTTTGTGGGCTCACTGTTTATCAGAACTGCAAAGTTGGTGGAGGAGACACACATCATTATCCAGTTTGTGGTTGGGAGGCCAAAACCACATTGTAGCAAAATTAATCTCAGATAATCCCAATCTGTGCAGTCATAGGATTTTTTCAAGTCAAGTTTCAGAATAATGGATTGTAGTTTCTTACTTTTGATACTATGTAAACATTTTTGAGCAGTCCTGATGGCATCCATAATTTGTCTTCCTTTGAGGAAGCATAGTTTCTCCATAGATAGTGCTCTGGATAAAATCGGTCTTAGTCTATTAGCGATCACCTTGGCAATGAGCTTATGGCACAAGTTGCATAGAGCTATCGACCGATAATCCATGAAGCTATCGACCGATAATCCATGAAGCCAGTTGGTTTATTTCCTTTTGGGATCAGAGCGATAAAAGTAGAGTTTATCGGGTTTATTACCTTCCCCTTTACCCTAGAATCCTCCACACAGTTCAACAGATCTTGGCTGACAAGTTCAAAGAAGGATAAGAAGAAATCTGATGTCCAACCATCAGGTCCAGGGATTTTTTCCTTTGCAAAATATTTTAGAATGCCTAGAAGTTCCTCCTTTGTAGCAACTTGTTCCAACAGTCTTTTGTCCTCATCACTTACAAAGGCCAGGAAGAGTTAGACAGAGTTTAATTGGTTAAAAATAGACATATGTCCCACATCATGGTAGAAGGATTTAAAAAACTTTATTGCTTCCATCTTAATTGCTTCTTGTCCAGAAAGAGTAGCACCAGAATCATCCCACACCTTCCATATGAATTTTTTGTTTCGCCTAAAACTCGCGAAATAGTGGAAGAATTTTGTGTTCTTGTCGCCGCTTTTGATCCAGATTGCACGACTTTTCTGGTGCCATTGTTCCTCATCTGCCAACATAAGGCTCTTTCTTTCTTTTTCTATATTATACATCGATTGTTCACAATGTCCATCAATAGTGTCTTTAAACATCTGTTCATATTTAATAGCTAAAGTCTCTTCTATCTCTCGTAGATCCTTTGTGTCTCTAAGATGCTTGTTCTTTGCCCAGATTTTTACACAACATTTTAACTTTGATAGCTTTTCCACGAGTCTCCTTTGAGCACCTGAAATGTTATTCAAATCAATATCCTACCAAACATCCTTTACCATAGTCGCGAAGCTTTCCTCTCCTAACCATCCTGGGTTGAATTTGAAGGGATAAGAGACTTTTGGGTAACCTTGTCCGAGTTCAAGGCAAATCAGAGCGCGATCCAATAGAAAAGGAAACTGTACCCATGACCTGTACCTTTGTTTTGTTGCTAATACCTCCTCAACAATATAAAACCTATCCAATCTCTTTGAGATACTTTCGTCTCCAACTCGACCATTTTTCCAGGTTGGCATAGTTTCTACCGGATTCACATCAATGAGAGAATACTTATGAAAAAGTGACTTAAAGTAGCCAGATAAAGGATCACAAGTTGCTTCCTGCCCCCATATCTCAGTCGGTGAAGTTGTGAGATTTAAATCACCTGCTATAATCATATTTTTGTTTTCTAACAGCCCCAAGGCCTCCATTGAAGCCCAAAATTCCTTTATATTATGACATGGTCCATAGACGTTCAGGATCAAAAGCTTTCTTTTGTCCTCATTGGAGTGCCCTGTCAAAAGTATACCACCAATGCTTAGGAAAGGGTCAAAAGTGAAAATATTTGGATCCCATGAGGCAAGCAAGCCTCCAGAAGTCCCCACTGCACTCACAGCGCAAGACAACCAATTGGGTCTTAACTTAAGGATGAAGGATCTTGCCTTGTCCGCCGATACTAAAGTCTCCTGTAATAAAATGACACTTTGGGAAGTAATATTTAACAGTTTGCCCAAGGATTTTTGTTTCATGGCCCCCCCCACCCCTCTGACATTGAGGGAAACAATAATCATATCTTAGCCCTAGCTAGGCCTTTTAATCCTCTAAGCGCCCCAAGATCATAAGTGGTAGTTGTTGTAGGCAACGATTTTAAGGTAGCTCCCTCTTTCCTATGAGCACTGCGTGTTTTTAAAGGTGAGACTTCGAACCCCAAGCCCCTCGACCAAGCAGGGTCTACCGTTGACGAGCTCAACAACCCTTGGCTTTTAGAGGTTGAGCTCATGGTTTCCTTCCTTACTACCGGTGAAGTTCTAGAAAAAATGGGAAGCTGTATGGGTTTTTTAAGCCTATGCTCGACAGGTATTAGATTAGTGAGAAGATTGTCTAAGGCACTATCACTGAGATCGGATTCTGTATATCCTGGTATAGGGGGAGAAGCCATTGAAGGTGCATCTATGGAAGGATTTTTGGGCTTTTCTACAAAGGGAGTCGTCTCGGAAGGGTTTGTGGCTAAAACACCTAGTGGTTGTGAATCAAAAGGAGAAACAGTAGAAGCTCTAAAGAAAGGTGACAAATAAGAGGAAAGAGTAGTATTCAGGTGTTGACACTCCCATAAAGACAGAGACGAGTAGAGATTTGGGAATAAGTGTCTTAACTTAACATTAAAATAAGTGTCGTCTGTAGGAGAACTATTAGGATCACTATAACCTAGGAAAAAAGCGGGTGTTTCTTCCTCCTCCAAAGGAGTCACTGCATCACCCGAAATATTCGCTATATCCTCCTCATCCGATAGGGAACCATACATTTGTGTGCAGTCCTTCCGAAGGTGCCCAGTATTTTGGCAAAGTGTGCATCGAAAAGGAAGTCCTAAGTAGTCCAGGCATTGGACAAAGAGCAGACCACGCCATTCTATCTCTAGAATGTCCAAGAGAGCCCCATGGATGTCGAATTCAACTAAATTTTTTTCCATTTTCTTATTCAGGGAGAGGAGGCCCCCTTCCTCAATTTTTAGGAAATGACCTAAAGAGTTCCCGACCGCTTCCATGGATTTTCTATTCCACAACTGTAGTGGAAAACTTGGGAGGAGCACCCATATGTGTCTATAGCTGAAGTATTCGGTAGAGGGATTAAAACGTGAATGCCACCACTTGAGCATTAGGCTACCACCATCATAACTCCAAAAATAATTCAGGACCTTCTCTGAATCTTCTGGGTTTTTAAACATAAAGCCCAACCAACCTCTAGGTAGATTGATCAACTCAGGACAGTAACCCAGAAAAGGTAGCCAATATAACTTCATCTAGTCCTTCAAGACAGAAGGACACCGTGACCTATAGGCTATTCTACCCACTAGGGTACAGAGTGAAAGTGTGCACAACTCCTCCAAGATGATGTCCATATGAAGGACTAACTTTCTCTTGGTATTTTTTGGCTTCTAGACTTTTGTGTAGCGGTAGGAAGGGTTTTTCCTATGTAAACTCCGCCTGTCATGTTTCTCTTCACTTCCAAAAGCCGCAACAAACTCACTATCAGTTCCCAGGAAACGATCGATAGGATCCCGAGCTTGAACCCTTTGTTGTGGAGCTAGTTGACCCTCTAAATCCTTTTTTGCAGAATCAAACACCATGCCAAGTTGTTTGGTAGAACTGTGCTTAACACCATTTTACTTATCTTCAACTTAATTTAAAAATTAAATCTATACATTATAGATTCTTTGTCCCCTTGCCCCAAAAAGTAATAGAATCTTCATAGTTATTTATATACTTTGAAGAGTTTAATACAAGTTTTATTGAAAAAACCCTTCAGTGGACATCATGATTCAACCTTTGAAGAGTTTTAAGACAAGTTTCAATGACAAAACCCTTCAGTGGACATCATGATTCAACCATGTTTCCTTGACTATTCCAATTTCTTTAATACCGAGAATGTAGAATGGGCCCAAGCTAATTCATGCATAATTTATATTATGTTTTAAAATCTTGCCTTCCATACAAAAGTACTAAATTTTGAAATTCAAATGTTTTTTGCTTCATATTTTGATTATTCCAAGCCTTTTCTCTATGATTATCCAGAGTTGGATTATATCCTTCTAATCTATTTTCCTATATTTAGGAATTCTCTATGATTGTCCAGATTTTAATTAAATCTTTTTTTTTAACAGAAACTAAGAAATTTTATAATAAAAAAGGTGCGGTCGAGACCATGAAAGAGTTAAAAAATCTTGAAAATTTGGGCCAACTCAGGGCCTTAAATAGACAACTACTATAGACTACTGATGATTTTTTTCTAATGCTTAAATGCAATCTTCACAAAGAACAACCTTACTGAATACACTCGGAAAAAGACTTTGAGTATAAACGTGAAGATACATTGCATCTAAATTAATTTGATGGGGAAGAGCTTGTCTTTTTTCTTGACTTGTGGGCCTGACTTCATGTTACCATTGGCTTTGATGTTACATGTACTTTATTCTTCTTTCCAACTACCATCCAAACTTATTTTGAAGATGTTGGACCATTTGCAATGTCTATGATACCTGGATTTTATTGATCTGAAGCTTCTTGTTTTTCTTGATCTGAAACCTCAACAACATCAACCTGATCTGCCCAGCTTGTCGATGGTCGAGGGGCTTGTTGTATCCAAAGTTCCTTATCTGAGTCCTGAAGGGTAGATGTCTCTTGTTTTGGCTTCTCACTGGAGTTCTGGCACAAGTCTTGAGATAACTGAGTGTCTTGAATAAGACGATATGAATGAGGAGACTTTTCAATGTCTTGTGGAGGCTCTTTGCAGGCTTTTGAAATTACTTGGTGGTCATCATTATATCCAACCCACCAAGTGGATTTCCGGTGCTTTCTGATATTTTTGGACCCTTTGGGACAATGGGAAGCAAGATGACTTGTTTCAAAACAAGATCTGCAGCGCAAAGAGACTCTGTTATAGTCAAGTTTCTGAGGCCAAAAGTAATTTTTAATAGTAAGAATAACTTTAGCTGGGAATCCTTTATTGAAGTCCATTTCCACACAAATACTGGCATAAGTAGAGGTGTTGTGCCTCATAGTTTCACAGCTTGTGAAGTGTAACTTTCCTAATTCCGGACCAATGGCTTCGAGAGAGGGCAAACCCCAAAAATGCAGGGGTAGATTAGGGAGTCTCACCCAAACTGGGGCTGAGGAGAGAATGTCAATAACTGGATTGAAAGAAGGAGACCAGGGTTTCATGAACAAACCTGAGTTTCCCCAAAACCAAGGGGTTGAGTTAAAGATCGGATCACAATCTTCCTAAATGTCAAACTCGACTATGAAAAAATATTTTTCACAAGGATGCATGAACGCTTGTTGTTGCATGATAGGGATCCATGTAGCATAGATCAAGCTGTTAAGATCAACTAAATTTTTCCAAAAACCATTGAAGCGAGAGACCAAACTCACGAATCTGTAATATTCCTCCTCTTCTTCAACATATTGCCCCATGAGAATGACAAGGGATGGGGCTTCCTGAACCAAAAAAGATGAAGACGAGGGAGCATAAACTTTCTGAACAACATCTCGAAAAGAAGCACCAGACTGTAGAATAGACCCTGGCTTGAGCACATATATGAAAGGAACGACCCCATGAACTGAGGCACCAACAAAAACGATGGAGTCCACCTCCATGGCCGATGCGCAGGGGTCACGAGCGACCATGGTTAAACCCTATCCACCGCAGACAAAAGCCATAGAGGCTCCATCCTCCTCCGATGTAGAATATTGTGAAGTGTTATTAGAGAAAGGAAAAAAATTCAAAAATGATCCAACAAGCCCATTTAGTCATGAAGTACCTTCTTCCTAACATCTCATCATAGATTTTAATTAAATCTTATAATTCTATTTTCCTATAGTTTACGAAGATCATGAAAGTATTTTCCTTATAGTTTAGCAATATCATGAAGATATTAATACAATGCATCTTTATATACCATTATTCTTTATAAGAAAATGCACATATTAAGAACTATAAATTTCAATGGAATTATAGATTTTTTTTAAGACTAAATTTATGTGTGTATGTGTCGTGAAAATATTTTTAATAGTTCCATAAAACTTTAGTCATACATTCACTTTAGTTATCTATATTTATTGCACAAATTATGGTAAAACTATATTCTAAAATCTTTTTATCCAATACATATAGAATTTTTGTAAAATTTTTTTTTTTTTTTTTTTACTTTGAAACACTTTGATCATTTTATTTCAAATTTTACAATTACTGGAACACAATCTATTTGTAATCTACATGAAATATTTTTTCTCAAATATTTATGGCCATCTAACTTCTTATTTTGAATCTTCTCTTTACTCTTTCAAATTCACTCGTGCTATACAAAATGGCACCATATTGTAGCATGACTTGTCAATCTTGTATTGACAAATCTTTTCCATTGCAAATCTTTTATGCTTTCAAACTTGAGGTGGCACTCCATCTTCCGTAGCTACTCTATTAATGTTTTTGAATTAATACTTCAATCATAATTTGTTATTTAGAAATCTCATCAATTGTGTTGGAACATATCCTCTTCAACTTCACCATCATCTTCTTCTTCTGGTTTTGAGCTTATTTGCATTGAATTCTATTATAAGATTGTAATTAATCTATTATACTTGTGTATATGGTGCTTCATTCCCTGCATGTATAATTGCCCACTTGCATCTATGCTTTATGGTTACTTTATCTATCTTTTATTTAATATGGTTGTAAGTTGATACAAGAAAAAACCTATGGGAGTTGAAAATATTAGATGAGAGTGGTAATAAAGGTCCATGATGCACATGGTTGACAACCACCATAAGTAATATATTAGTCAAACATCCATATTTAATGTTGAAGTGGAAGCTCTACCTATTTAATGTTGCTTGTTGTTAGGTTAAATCCTATTCCATAGTACAAGACATCGATGATAATATACTTAAGACATCGATGATGATATACTTAATAAACTTGACTCTTATCTCTTCAAATAAATCATGATTTGGAGAAGATATCAAAGCTATATTACACTATGTACTACTTATTCAAGCGATTGATACTAAACCAGGGTACAACTACTACCCATTGTTGTTCGAGTTTGACTTGCCGAGTGGAAGCACCTTCTATGATTAATACAAATCCCAAGTTTAGAGATCGTCAGTTTAACTTAAAAAGAGTAAGTGGTAAGCACTTCCATATGTAGCTATAGATATGGTTTTATAGAATCATTTTTTTGAAAAGGTAATTTGAGTACAATAATTATGCCCTCACCTTATTGGGTGAGGTTTTTGGAATAAACCTTTGCTAAAAGTGAGAGGGTGAGCTTTTTGGAATAAACCTTTGCTAAAAGTGAGAGGGTAATTAAGCCCTTACCTTATTGGGTGGGGTTTTTGGAATACGCCTTTTTTAAAAGTGAGGGTGAGGTTTTTGGAATAAACCTTTGCTAAAAGTGAGAGGGTAATTATGCCCTTACCTTATTGGGTGGGGTTTTTGGAATATATTTTTTTTAAAAGTGAGGGTGATGTCATTGGAATAAACATTTTTGAAAGGTGAAAGTAAGGTAGGGTAGAGTAGGTTGGGTTGCGTTGAATAACTCTTCTATAAAAAAAAATGAGGGTGAGGATATTGGAATACATGTTTTTTAAAGGTGAGAATAGTAAATAGTATTGTTGTTTTTTAGTGATGTAATTTATTCATTCTTATAAGTTAATTTTTTCATTATCCTTCTAAAACAATGTGCACTTCCTATATTAAATAATTCATGGATTAATGATGTAATTTATTCATTCTTATAAGTTAATGTTTTCACTATCCTTCCAAAACAATGTGCACTTCCTATATTAAATAATTCATGGATTGTGTATTACAATCATCCAACCCAACCCATTGCAGCTTTTAAATCCCTTTTCTCCCTTGTTACATACTTTATTTTGTCCTTTTTATTCTTTGTCCGTAGCTTTTGTTTCAATCTTCACATAATTCCCAATGTCTCTTTGTCTTTTGATAATATGGCCATGGATATTGGGATCAAAGTGGCAACAAACGCTATCAACACTATTATTGGTCTCGTCTTTCAACAATTAAATGGTGTTACGTAGTTAAGGGAGAAACTTCAAATTTTCAATATTAAATTTGCTTGTATGGATGTCTCCTTGTGCTATAGTCACACCTAATTCAAATCTTATAAAAGCAAAGTTATGGTGGGTCACACCTCAATGATGGTTGAAATATCTGATTGAGCCCCCAAAATGAAGCTCTTTGTCGATACATTTCCAACTAGCTATCTTGCACCCTAAACAAAGATCGTATGAAAAAGTTATGACCCCATGAAGTTGATGTACTAACTTACCCTAATAGGGCCCACATGACTTTTGGCGCTTCATCTCCCAGGGTTAGGTTTTTGGATGTCTAGGGTTTGGGAATTCATGTTTATTGTAAAAAGGCCTTCAGATCCTAATTGTACTCATCTTCTTGTGAATGAGCATAGCCATCACATCTCTTCTCAGAGATAAGCTACCACCATTCTAGCAAGCTTGTTTTCAGTCTGCATTTTACAGTTTCAACATATTTCTTATTTAATAGAAGTCAAGTTTTATTGTATCTCTGTTATTATTCATTGTGCCTCTGTGTTAATATCATAATTCTGTGTTTTCATTTCATTCCGCTCATAAATCCGGATCAATGGTATTAGAGTGGTTTGCTCCTTGTCGTTTTTTAGTGCATGTCCTTGATGTGGTCATGGTATATAAAGTTGGGTCTCGAGCTTGTTTCTCTTGAGCACAAGTGCTCTCGCATGTCCAAGAAACTGTCCATGGAGGGAGAAAATAAAGACGACGGGACATGAGATCCTTTGAAAATGTTGCTCAAGGAATCCCTCGAGTGACAAAGGAACAAGATGATGGAAACTTTGCACAAATCCTTCGACGACTACCGACAAGAGACACATCCACCTCAAGTGGAGGTGTTGCCCCTTTCAAGTTACAAATCAATTTTGATATTCCTATATTTGAAGGGAAAATAAATGTGGATGTCGTAGATAAATGGTTAAACCTTCTAGAAGGGTATTGTTTTGTCCACAACTTTTTTGATAGAGAAAATATTACATTTTCACTCCTCAAGGCAAAAGACGATGCAGTTTGGGTCTAGGAACCGCTCACAGTGGAAGAAGGGAAAGGGTAGCCCCAACCCACAGAACATAGGACATAGAAAATATGCGCAACCTCAGGAAAACCAGTCCAAGCCCTAATAAAAGAAGGACAATGGGAAGACAAAGAAGGATACCGAGAAGTGGTGTGACTTCCATAAGATCCCCTGGCATAACACTACTGATTGTAGCTCAAAGAAGTCATGGGTGGCTGAGGTGAAAGCCTTTGAGTCAAATGCGGGCTCTGACTATGAGTCAGAACCAGAAAAGGGGAGAAAGATCATTGAAGTAGAACCTAGTGCCACCATTGCTACCACCAACATCCAACCCGATGAACTTGATGAGCCAGAGGAAGGAGAGCACCTCTTTCATTCATAGATGTGGGTGAAAGGAACTCCACTGCACTTCATCGTTGATAGTGTTAGCTATAAGAAACTCATCTCAGTAGAGTTCATCAGGCATCTAGCCCTGTCGACAACGTCGCACCCACATCCCTACACCATCGGATGGCTCTGCCAAGGAAGCGATCTTTGCATTAGGCAACAATGTTGCTTGTTGTACGTTATCAAGCCATTCAAAGATGAGGTATTGTGTGATGTTTCTCCCCTTGAAGTTTGTGATGTTATTTTGGGACAACCTTATTTATGGAAACGTCATGTTGTATATGATTCTAGGCCTTGCAATTTTATTATTACTTTGAAAAATAAATTGTACAGGATACCCGAGGTAGTCCTACCTAGTGCTATTTCCTTAATCTTTGGTAAGCAATGCAGGAAGTTCATTTCTCATATTGGGAAGTTTTTCTTCTTCGTGATTCGCTCTCAGAGTGAGAGAAAGGTTGTAGCCACATCCATGGCCTCCATGACCAACATCTCCATGCAGTAGAAGCAAGTGGATAAGGTCATGGAAGAATACAAAGACATCTTCTCATCACCTACTGGGGTACCTATGCACTGTCAGGTCAAGCATTCCACTGATCTGACCCCAGGCATACCGCTACCCAATGGGCCAGTCTATTGCCACTCTCTATTAGAAAATTAAGAGATCAACATCAGATCTAAAAATTGATCCACAAGGGGCACATTCGACCCAACTCATCACCTTGTGGAAGCCCAATCGTGCTAGTGCAGAAGAAAGATGGGACCTGGCGAATTTGCATTGATTATCGGGCCATAAACAAAATCATAGTTTGGAACCGGTACCCAATTCCTCAAATCAATGATCGCCTTGATCAACTCAAGTAGGATAAATACTTCAGTAAGATTGATCTGAAGTCTGGCTACCATCAGGT
>JASDQU011028601.1:0-17005 GCA_032191745.1 Picea mariana | reverse complement strand
TGCTAGTGCAGAAGAAAGATGGGACCTGGCGAATTTGCATTGATTATCGGGCCATAAACAAAATCATAGTTTGGAACCGGTACCCAATTCCTCAAATCAATGATCGCCTTGATCAACTCAAGTAGGATAAATACTTCAGTAAGATTGATCTGAAGTCTGGCTACCATCAGGTCCCAATAGAGAAGACAGATGTATGGAAGAGTTCCTTCAAGTCAAAAGAAGGTCTTTTTCAATGGTTGGTCATGCCCTTTGGTTTGACAAATGCACCAACAAATTTCATGAGGATGATGGATGATATCTTACGACCTTTCACTAATTATTTTGTAGTGGTGTATCTAGATGACATCCTCATCTACAACAAGACTTTGGCAGAACACTTACAACATATTCAACAGGTTCTGCACACTCTGCGGCAACACAAGCTATATGCCAACTTGGAAAAATGTTTCTTCGACATGGATAAGGTCCAGTACCTAGGATACATTGTTGATGTGCATGGTGTGCATGTGGATCCAGCCAAGATCCAATTCATTTATGATTTTCCAGCCCCAACCACACTCATTGAGCTTCAAAGCTACTTAGGCCTTGCCAATTTCTATCGCAGGTTCGTGTTGGGATTATCCCATATTGCATGGGCCCTCAGCCAAGTAACAGAGGTGTTGGTAAGGGAAAATTTGTGTGGGGCCTTTCCAACAACAAGCATTCGATGATATGAAGCAACGCTTGTGCTCGTCCCTAGTTCTTTCATTACCTGACTCACAACAACCCTTTGAGATCGAGACAGATGCTTCAAACTATGCTATGGGCATAGTCCTCACTCAACATGACCACCCCATGGCCTATCATAGTGAGACACTATCATATGTTGTTCATGAGTACCCTACTTACGAAACTTAAATGTACTCCATTGTGCAAGCCTATCGCCAATGGAGACATTACATTCTTGGGAAGGAGATAGTTATCCACACTGATCATAAGTCACTACAGTTCATGCAGACACAAGGAAAATTGTATAATGAACACCATCAGAGGTGGTCCACATATTTGTAGTAGTTCCACCTCAACATCAAGTATAAAACAAGAAGTACCAACTGAGTCGTTGATTTCCTCAGCCGACCTCCAGTTGCGAAACTCACCACGATACCTCCAGATGGCCCCACCTTTATGAGATAGATCTTGACTTCACCAAAACCTATTAGATGTTGGGAGAAAACACAACTGTCACTAATTTCCATCCTCAGGACAAGATGTTGTTCCATCTGGGTCATCTCTACGTTCCATCAAGTGAGAAAGCGAAGTTGATTTGGGAATCCCACTACAGTCGGGTGGTAGGACACTTCGACATGGAAAAGACAGTGGCAGTACTACAACGATATTTCTACTGGCTGAAACTTCAATAGGATGTCAGCAAGTATATCCGGTCCTGCACTTCTTGCACTATTTCCAAAATAGCCACTAAGAAACAAGGCATGTACACTCCTTTGCCTACTTTTGTTAGGCCTTGGGAATCCATCTCAATGGACTACATGTCGGGCCTTCCGTCCACCAAGTGGAGAAATGACTATGTTTCTTTTGTTGTTGATCGCTTTTCCAAGATGGTGATTCTGTTCGCCTGCAAGAAGAGAATCACAGTGGAGGCCACTACCAAGCTCTTCTTTAAATGAGTGTTGGTACACTTTGGGATCCCATAAACCATTATCTCATATCGAGACAGCTGGTTCCTAAGCACATTCTAGTCGAGCCTTTGGTCATTGTTGGACACCAAGCTCACTGAATCCATTGCCTTCCACCACCTGACGGATGGTGAAACCGAGGTCTTCAGCTAGATGATCATGCACATCCTGTGCATGTACAATTCAAAGTACCCCCGCACATGGGATGAGAGTATTCCCTATGTTCAAAAAATCTACAATAGAGCCATACATATCTCAATTGGCCACAACCCCTTTCAGATGGGGTTGGGATTTCAACTATTGGGTCCCATGGATGTTGCACTACCCCTTGCAGCCACCTAGGTAGAATCATCGCATGCTCCAACTGAAGCTAACAAAGCCACTCGGTTCATTGAGCATATATATCACATCCGCCAAGAGGTGCAAGATAATTTACATAATTCCAATGCCAAGTACAAGCAGTGCCATGATCAACATTGGGATCCACACCAGTTTCAGGTGGGGGACAAAGTTTGGTTTCACTTGCAGAAAAAATTCCTTATAGGGCCTCATAATAAGCTTCATCCACTCCATTATGGACCTTACACCATCACCAAGGTTGTGGGTGACAATGATTTTGAGCTCAATATTCCCCCCTTCCTTGGCTTACACCCAATGTTCAATGTGGACCTCCTTTGGCCCTAGTTTCCACCATTATTGGATACCTCAGAGATAGCATAATGGTTCACACCAAAAAATCTCAACCTTGACTACATTGAATAGGCATCCAATGATCATATCATGGACACACAGGTCAAGGGCACTCGCCAACAGAGGATCCAACTTTATCGGGTTGTCAAAGCAGGGCATCCGCTGCACCAAGGCGAGTGGCTCACTCGAGGACAAATTCAATAGAAATTTCCTCATCTGATGGGGAACCTCAACACAATGGAGACCATTTCTTCCTAAGGGGGAAGGATTGATATAGGAGGATCTCGGTGGTCACCCACCTATTCCAACTGGCTCAAAATAGTCTTTTGGCAATTTACTATTTTTAGCATTTTTTTGGGTCCCAAACTTTTGGGCCATTTTGAGGGCCTAAACAAAATTTTTCCATGATTGGGCACCCCAATGAGAGGGTCTTATTGAGTCCCCAAAATGAATCTCCTCGTCGATACCTTTCCAACGAGCTATCGTGCTCCCTAAACGAATATTGTAAGCAAAAGTTACGACCTCGGGAAGTTGATGTACTAACTTACCCTAACGGGCCCCACATGAATTTTGGTGCTTCATCTCCTAGGGATAGGTTTTTGGATGTCTAGGGTTTTGGAGTTCATTTTTATTGTAAAAATGCCTTCAGATCCTCATTGTACTCATCTTCTTGCGAATGAGTGTAGCCGTCACATCTCTTCTCAGAGATAAGTTGCCACCATTCTAACAATCTTGTTTTTAGTCTGCATTTTACAGTTTCAACATATTTATTATTTAATAGAAGTCAAGTTTTACTGTATCTATGTTATTAATCATTGTGCCTATGTGTTAATATCATAATTCTATGTTTTCATTTCATTCCACTCATAAAACCAGATCATTCCTTCCCAATCATTTCACAAGAGCATTGATACACAACTCTACCAATGGTTAATATGGAGCTATAATGTTTTCTACCTTTCCAAAACATGCTATAATCAATGTGGAGATGTGGGTGGAAATGTGGAGTTAAAAATACTTGTTCCCCCAAAAGGAAAACTTACTTCATTGATGTTGGGTACGACTACATAGAATTTTGGTAAATAGGTGCTTGATTGAGTGTGTTGATGCAAAAAAAAAAAAGAGTATATATAAATTCATGATGTATTTTGTGACATGGAAATTTATATAGGCCAAAGAAAGGAGAACTAGAAGCAAACGAATATCTGAAAAATTTTCCAAGTGAACAAAAGACCAGGGATTACAAAATAATCTCCATCATTGCCAATGAAATTAGTGATATGCCAACATATTTGAGGAGTCCAACACTTATGAGTTTGGTGTTGGCTGAAACGATAAAGTTGAAAAACAAAATTAACAAGCCTTTATTAAATTTCTGATGTAGGAGCAACATCCAATAGTTGAGACAACTATCATGCACAAACCTTGTTTTTTGAAATTAAATAAGTTATATATATATATATATATATATATATATATATATATATATATATATTCCTAAGAACTCACCCATCACACAAAATTTTATTTTAGTGTGCATTTCTCCAAAATTGCCATTTTTGGGAGATTATAACTTGCACTTGAGAATAGATTGATGTCGTATGAGGATTTGGAATTTAATTATACCTATTATAATATGGCATGGTACTTTTGGTTTTCCTCAAGAAATATTTTTTGATATGATTTTCTTGCATTACTACAAAAGACCATATCAAGATAACTCACAATTCTTTGACAATAAAACAAAATTTTCATGTTTTTCTATAGAAGTGACTTTATTTTATTAGATGGAAATATAATCATATGAGAAAGTTGATTATGTCATGAGGATTATTCAACAACTTGAAAATATAAATTTAGTAAGAGAAAAAGTGTTGATTTTGTGGATTAATTACATGCAATTGAAGAATCGTTTAGAGATTCTAAGTGATGGATTTTGTCAAAAATGTTGCTAACTTCACCCATATACACTTGGAATCCATGTGGTGTGCTTATGTATAGAGTGATATGAATTTCCCCAAGCCACTTCAATTTTATTTGCAGTTTGTTTTTAATGTCTAGAATTCATTTTTTTTGAATTTTGCATATATTTGACTTATGAGAGCTTTATATTATTTATAGTCAAATTATTTTGTAATCCTAACAAGGGATCCATTTCATATTTACACTTAATATTACATTGGAAGATGAAAGGATTGTGTTCCAATTTGATAAGCCAACTTCTAATCCATTTGATTTAAATATGTTGAGAACTAAGAAAAATGAGTTTTTGGTCTTTTAAGTGTGGAGTTGTAAAGAGGTCTTTGGCCATAGATGTAGATTCTTGTGAGAGTTTAGAAGTGAAGGTTCATATCCTAGTATGAGGTGCAATGAGTTCTATAAGTTTGTAAATCCTCTACATTTACAATAAATAATGCATAGTTGTGGTTGTAGATTTTTTCTATTTAATTTTGTGAAATATTAGTTGCATTGAAAGATCAAAAGTGTAGATTACTCCAGTGAGGGTGTGATGTTGGTTAGAGTTAAATAAACAAGTGAGTGAAACATGGCTCTATTGGTAGGATTGAGTAGGTGTTGTAAGAGGAGATACAACTCCAATATTGAAGAGTGTTGGGTAGAATTCGTGGCGGATGAGGTATTGAAGAATATGAAAGAGGAGGTTGCAAAGATGTTGTAGTATAAGAATAAAAGAAATTTGTTGTCATAATTTTAGAGGGAGAGAATGGAGGTAGCATTTAAAATTGCATCATGGCAGGAAGAACTAGTACAATACAATTTTATAGAATTTCCATAGCCCTCAAACCCATGTTTAAGTTTTTTTTGGTCACTGTGCATCGATTTTTAATGATGGTATTTTTACATCACATTTGTGTCATGTTTGTGTCCCAAATGAAGACATGGGTGCAACACAAGCCTAATATAAGGTTGATGCAGAGATGATGTGTGCTCCATCCTTGTGTCATAACATTAGATGCAAGCACGATGCAAGAATAATCCAAATATTGAAAAAATACAAAAATAAATGGCATAAGATAAAGATTTGCATCACTCTCCCTATGCATTTCTAATATAAATTGAAAAAAGAGGGCACCCCTCATTTCATTTTCACATGAGCCTATATGGAAAATTTGCTTAGAGTTGAAAGGAATTGTGGGGGAAATCAATAAGAACATGTAAGAGAGATTTATGGGGGCATCACTAGATCAAATATAAGTGTAATGTCCCTAGATCCCTCATTAAGGCATGCTACCACAAAATTATTTCTATGAAACCAAATTGTAACATACTCAGCCTGCTAAAAATGGAACTAAAAGCACCCCGTGCATATAAAATAAACGAAGGGGAAATAGGCCCATAATTTTTCTCATGCATCTAAAAACATATATAAAATCAATGAATGCATGCATACCCAACAAACATACAAAACATACAAATTAGCATTTACATAGAAGAAATAACATAACCAAAATAACAAAAATTTATCTTTCAATTGTTGAACCAATTTGATGCATATGAAGGACGTTCCTCCCAGCCATAAGAAATGTTGTTCCATTTCTCTCAACAACATGCTACCTCTGAGTTGAGGCTTTGAGTCCACAAGGAGTTCTGACTCTCTTGGCTTTCCACTCTCCACATTCAATAGCCCAAAACCCAGATTCTACTCGAACAATAGTTCCAATCCACCATCTGTTTTCCCCTCAACCTACACAACCCAAGGAATGGGATCCCCCTTCCCTACCACAGATTCCCTCAATCCTTCCCACTTCCCTCCAGGGCTCCAATGCACTAAGTTGGTTGGAAATATCACATCAAGATACTCTAGGAACTTTCATATGATCTAGGAGTGCTCACAACATCCTTCTCAAGGATCATGAGCCATTTCCTCAACAATAAAAATTGCACCACAAGCACGCAACCCATTTTTATAGGAATACAACCCATAATTTCAGCACAAACATAGCCCAATAAATTTTCCTTCAATGGATAACATGGTTGGTGCTCTTCTAAGAACCCCACTCCTCTCTTGTTCTCAAAAATCAACAAGCAAAAAACTTTCCTCTCTTCCTACTCAATTTTACTTATTCTCCCATGCTTGCTTGACTCTCACTCTTCCCAAGGTTGATTGTACCTAGGTCCATTTTCTCAATAACTTTGTGAGGTGACTCCCTCACCCAACCTCTTACATGAATTCAATGATTGAGTGTATAATAAGTCAAAGGGAGGATTAGATGGTAATGAAACATCACCTTACACAAATAACATAGGTTTTCCCTTGGATTCCCCTTTATACCCCTCTCTTGTGGAATCATAGCCCCTCATCGTTATCATACCTCTCATATCACAACCAATGATTTAATTTGATTTCTTATTCATTATACAATTTACATAGCCCGAACCTTGGCCATATTAATCAATACATGCTCTCTAGCCTGAGACATACTAACTCACTAGCCTAAATCACATTTGCACAATTACATTATAATTTATGGGGATTTAGATTGGGGATGTTACATCCCATCCCCCGCAATTTTTTGCATTGTCCTTAGTGCACATTACCATACAAGTGTAGATACTTATTACAATTCTAGGCTCATTGCCCCTTAATATGAATATAGGCTCTCTGGCCTAATATCACACAAACACTTCAACCCAAAACATATATACATGGGCACTTCTACCTAAGACATAGATACATAGGCACTATGGCCTAAGACATAGATACATAGGCACTCCAACACAAAACCATACATAATTATTTTTACAATTTATAATTCTTGCAGCTATTTCAACTGGAAATATCTCATTCCCCTTAGTCTGCACAACCCAAGGAAGTGGACCCCCTTCTCTACCACACATTCCCTTAGGATATGCCACCTCCCTTCGGGGATCCAACATATATTTTCTAGGAAGTCTTGGAGATGCGACTCTAGGAATCCTAGCTGCAACTGCTTTCAAAATTTTTCGATTCCCACATCAATTACAACCAACATGATCTCATTCCCCTCAACCTGAAAAACCCAAGGAAGTGTACCCCCTTCTTTGAACCACAATCCCTCAGGATGTACCACTTCTCTTCATGGATCCAACACAAGGTCAAACAGGAAGTCTCAGAGTTATGGCTCCAGGAACTCCATCTGCAACCATGGAATCTTCAAACCTTCAAATAGTTGCAGATGTGCCGCCTACATTGCATCTTCAACTCCACTTTGCTTCTTCTGAGATTCAACAAGTACACTAGATTTTACTTTTTCCACATTATTTTCCTTGAGTTCCATTTCCTTCTAGTTCTCTTCTTTCCAAGCACCTGATTCATGTCTTCATTATTTAGCTATTCCTATACAATCACCATGAAAACACACATGTTATAGCCATTTTCGCATAACAATTGTCTTTTCCATAGGATTCCTTAACTCCGTAATGTAACATTTACTAAAAATCAAGTTTTTAACCATAAAGCAATACTTATGTATATGACTATCCTGCAATTCACAAAGCTGCCACAAGCAAGAATTTAGCTAACTGTTCTTTCCTGACACACCCTCATGATTCCATCCACCATGCCATATGCATTATTAAGTTTCCTCTTCCGTGTTATTCTCACCCTCTAGGATTAAGCATCCCCTTCTCTGCTACATAGTCCCCTGATTGATCCATCATTTACCAAGGTTTTTCTTATGCAAGGAGAGTGCCAACTTACTACCAAGTTCCTAGTGGAAATTTGTAACCTTTGGAAATCACAGGGTTCTAGTGTCCTAACATTGACCTTCTTCCCAAGCTTCCAATTTTAATATCCATCATCTCATCTGTATCACACACATATGGTCATCATGAGATATCATCATAACAATTTCACTTTCTAATTTTAAACTTGTTTTATATAGGGAATCAAACTACCCCAAGTATGAGATTCCATCTCATAATTGTTTGGCTCTTGTAGCATTAGGTATTGGTATTCCTTATGGGCTTACACCATTTCCATATCCAAGACCATTCTTCCTACAATTTTCTCAACTTTCATTCAGCCAAACAAATTGTTAGTATTAATGCACATTACATTTTATTGCAACATTTCCAACAACTCACAAAATGATATCATAATTGTATCTTACCAACAATTCAATCAATTCCAGATATTATTCATATTAAATGGAATGAAAATATCATTCCCTGTATCTACATTATCTAGCACACAAAAACTATAATGCAATCAAACATTACTAATAAATAAACCAATGTGTCAATACCCATGGCCACATCTACACAATGCATCCTTGCACTGACTCTAGAATACCACATATCTATGTCATGTATTCCACCATGGTGAGTTGGAAGGTATAGTCAACACCTCATCACATCATTCAAACTCTTCCCCATTTACTTGTTCGATCGTTTGATACCTTCCTCTTCGAGCCATACACAACACTAGGAGTAAAATCCTTTAGTACTCTTTAGTGTTGGCAAAGAGGTTTCAGTCCAAACATCAATTATATAGGTGAAGACCATTAAGCACTTGAATGGTGTTATATCCCTTCCATATACAACCATAATATGCCTACACACATGGCTAGCTCTATTTTCATCCATTTGTATAGCAGGAGTGAATATTCTGACTTGACCTAGTTATGAACTCATAATCAACATAACATAATATGCAATTTTAATATCACATGATTTCATTCATCATTAAGTAGCCTTTATATGTATTCAAGGCCCTTTTCCTTTACCACATCTAGTGTAATCTCATGCTTATAATACATGCCAATTAAAATATTGAATTTTGACTAAGGGAATTCTTACCTCAATTCCTTTTAGCATTTATGCCTTATAAGAAACCAAATGCATACCTACATGGTTGTTATCAAATTATTTGATGCTACTTGATCAATTGATATTTTGTAGAAGCTTGCATGCTCCCTTCACCAACCTCTTGATCAACATTCTTACCATCCTCATTTTGTCTTCATATGGATGGCCATCATATGAAGAGACATCACCATCACTTTCAATCATTCTATAAACCTTTTCCGTAGACACATAATCCATCATTAGCAACAATCAGATATCACAACATCATTATTTCATATATAACAATAGACTGCTTCGAGTCCACCAACATGTCATATGCATGTCCAAGAATCCTCACATGCACTAATGCATGTCTATATGCACCAAGCATACATTCTCAACATTCTTACTAGCGCACATGTATTCTATCTTTCCTATATGAATTATGTAGAAGTTCTAGTATGCTTTCAAATGCATATTTATTTAAGCTTCATTCATTTATTTTTGTGTTGTAGATGGTTTTCCTTGAATTCCTTTAGATTGTAGCTACCCCATTTCTTTTTCCTGAGAACATTCTAGCTAAGTCCAAATTGGCCTTACTCAATTTTTGAATGCTTCTTGTTGGCCCTTGGTTATAGAAGAAAGTGAAGATTAAGGAAGAAATATGAAGTATGAACTGCACGGAAGGCACAATGACTGAGAATGGGTCGAAGTGGTCAAAGAAGAAGAACAAAAGGAGTGAAGTAAATGAAAAGTTAATCATTGGAAGAGAATATCAAGGAAGACAGATCAACAAGGAAGATGGATCGTGGACAACTCAGCAAGTGGAAAAAGCCACCAATGGATGCTTTGGAGCACCTCGCGGAAAAGAAGGAAGAACAGGCTGGCGGAGTCCTAAAAGCACAGGTCAAGTTGACATAGGGTTTTGACACCTTGACTTTGGTCATGTATTGTATAAATAAAGGTCTAGAGGACCTAGGATGGGTTCATTCATGTTGGGTTGGTTCATGATTTATTGATGTTGGTTGTTGTTAGTTGTTGATTGCTATTGAGAGAAATATTGCATCTGTATTGTAAGATCTACATCTAGGTGTGAAGATCAACGCTGCAGCTGGGTGCGTAGGGAGGGGAGAGAACAAGAGAAAGAGAGAGAGATCTGCAAGCTAAGTGCGCAGATAGAAATGTATATTTTCATATAATATCAAGAAACACAGTTCTATGGATGTAGCCCTAGGGAGAGGGTGAACCACGTATATCTGGTTGTTCTATGTGGTTGATGATGTGTTCTTTAATTTCTGTTATGTTGTTATTGCATTATTGTGTTAGATCTGAGATATAACCTGCAAAGTAAGCTTAAGCGAGGTAAATAACATCTAGAGTTCAGTGTGTTGTTTCCCTGGATCCACTTTGCATTTCCTCTGGTTGTAGACACATGTGTCCTGCAACCCCCTATTTCTACTTTGGGTGAGACTGCATCTGCTTCACATGTGTTGCCGAAAGGCCCAGTAGTTAGGGTTTGTTGGTGCGCTATGAGATTTGAACCCTGGGTCTGCCCATGTGCCAACAAATGGTTCCATTGTCGGGACTGATATCTACTTGAGGGAATGTCAAGGTGGTTTCCATCGAAGACAAAGATTCAAAAGTGGATAGAAGAGCAAGAAAGGGAGTTCAATGAATCCTAGAACAAGAACCCTAGCATTAGTACAAAGGATTGGTTGGGAAGGTATATCTTTACTGATATACATGAGATTTTCTTTGGAGGAGTTCATAAGGATCTATACGAGTGGTTAGCCAGATTAGCAAATACCCAGTTTGAGATTAGACCTAGACCACCTGTGGTTTGGATGACGACGTTGATCAAGAAGGTCAAGAGAGTTGATAATGCCATGTCAAGAGAAGTAGATCATTGGTTTGATAACATTATTGGAGGGTACATTATTGAGTTTGCTATTGATAGAGTATAGTCATATAGCCAAGCAGAGAGATATTTCTTTAAGGGACCCAGAGGAAACTTTTTACACTTTTTGAAGTTGAAGATCAAGATGCTATTGCATGAGAAGAACATATTGAAGATACAATAATCGGTCAGATTGAAAAGCTAATGTTCAATAACTCGGACAATGACAGTGACACAGAGGCTGGACACACGCGCAGTGGGAGAGAATTCATAGAAGTTCCTCTTGCGAACCTATTTAAGAAGAACTACGGAGATGAGGGATTATACAGTGGAGAAGAAGCAGATCTAACAGATGAAGAGCATTCAAAATCCGCAAGGTCAGAAGAAGGGAAGACTGAAGAACCTCTCCAAGACGAACCAGAAACTTCAGGAACTGCGCCTACTGTTGAAGTAAGTACTATTACTCCTCTTGTTGTTTTAGCAACATTAAGTAACCAAAGTAGTCAGAGTTATCAGAGCACTCAGAGAACTATTACCAGTAGTTCAATACATAATCAGTCAAGAAACCTAGGAATATATATGGCAGATGAAATGAGGTTACCTATCTGTAGAGGAGATGGATATGAAGAGCCTGACCAACATTGGTTCTTATGCGAAGATGTATGGAGTATTAGGCAAGTCAATGATGATTTTGTTAAGAGAGATCCATTTAGTACTACCTTGAGAGACTATGCATTGAGCTGGTACATGAAGTTTGTTAAAAGAGTTGCACAACCTAAACCACTGATCGATATCAAGACTGCGTTGAGTGTAGAATTCAAGAAACCCAAGTTGGTGTCACAGTGCATTAAATAACTGAAAGAAATCAAGTAGAGAGTAGCTCAATCTATTTGGGAGTTTGATCAGAGGTTTAAGACCTTGACAGACCATTTGAGTTTTCATATTCCAAATGAGCAGAATAAGGAATGGTTCATTGTTTCCCTCTTACAACACATCAGAGTTCCTCTAATGCAACAGAAGGTCGCTTCACAGGCTAAGGCAATGGAGATCGCCATGAAACTAGAATAAGCCCCTATGGGAGAATCCAACTCAGGTATGAGTCAAATTTTGAGTCAACTAACTATCTTATCGTTATAGGTTGAAGATATGAAGAAAGAAAAGGAAAAAGAAAAAAGAGAAGACATCTGGTGTATCATATGTAAATCATAGGGTCATGACAAGGAGCATTGTCCCCTATTTAATGAATACTTGGCCTCTGGAGCTCCGAGCCCTTTGAATCAGGTTACTCTACCCTGGTGCGAGGTATGTAGAAATAGAAATCGCCTTGGTGAATGTTATTACATGCAAAAATATGTATAGACACCTACCAATCTTTACTGTACATTCTGTAAATCTGTGGGGCATGAAGAGAAGGACTGTAGGGTTTATGACCTCTTGCATGAAATATCAAGGGATACATATAGAATTCAATGCGAAGTACAACAAGAAGGAAACAATGCATAGTTTAATTCCCCAGGAAGAGGAAACTTCAACCCTCATGGTGGATTCAGAGGATGAGGATGAGCAGGAGGTATGGGTCGAGGTAGAGGTCAGATCATTTGTTATAACTGCACCCAGCCAGGTCACTTGGAAATGGATTTTCAGAACCCTTGTACTAATTGCAACTACTGTAACTCATTTGAACATGTCATTGAGGACTCTTTAGTATTGCTGGCGAAACTTCAGGAGAGATGGGGTGGAAACCAGCAATTAGAACTGATACCAGTAGAGCCTCGTGGAGAGGATCCCAAATTCATTGTTATCACTAGAGGAGGCACTGTCATAGGAGAATATAGGGTGACTCCAGAAAATACTATAAAGGGATCAGGGATTAGAAGGGCTGTAGAGAAGACACAGTCATTTGATCCTAGGAAGGAAAAGAAGACGTTTGAAGAGGCAAGAAGAGAATTTGGAAGAGAACCAACTTCTTCATCTAAGGCACACCTAGAAGTGAGAGAATGTGGGATGCCTCTGGAATTTGATCAGTTTGCATCACTCGGGCAAGGAAAGGAGGTAATCAAGCTTATGGATTTCTTATATACTTGCATCGCCCAGGCAAGGAAAGAGTTGTGCACGAACTAAAAAACTTAATAAGACATTATGATATTGGGAGAATAGATCCTATGTTAAGTAGAGATGTACATCAATAATCTAGAAAGAGAAGGACAAACAAGGAACTACAACTTAATGCTCAGATTGGAGACTATGACATAGATTATGTGGTCCTCGACTTGAGATCAGAAGTCAATGTTATGATGAAGCAGACCTGGGCACTGATGGGAAAACCTAGGTTGATTTACTCCCCTATCAGGCTCAGGATGGCTAATCAGCAGGCAGTAAGCCCCTTTGGAAGACTGGATCATGTCCCCGTGGACATCGACGACGTAAGGACGTTTGCAGACTTCAAAGTGATTGAGATAGTTGATGAAAATTGTCCTTATCCTGCATTGTTGGGCATTGATTGGGATTTCAATAATTTGACTGTTGTTGACTTAAAGAAAAAAAGAATGACATTTGAAGGTGATGGCCTTAGGGTCATTGCACCTATTGATCCTGATGAAGGTCGCATATACAAAGAACCTATCAGAGAATAAGACCGTGCTTATGAACTAGAAAATATATATAAATTGAAAGAAAGACAACGTGATTACATTAATCCGATGATAGATGGAAATTTAAGATGGCGAAGTGAAAGTGCATGCTCATCAGATTCAAAAGAAGCATTGGAGAACTGACAGAACATAATGTATGAAGTTTCTACATGGAGATGTGCCAAATTGACCAGAGAAGTTTGTTGGATTGGCACAAAAGTAAGTAATCTTCCCACATTCAGTGGTTTAAATCATTTAGAAACATTCTTATTGGAATTTGAAGAAATTGTACCAGTAAAATAGAGGCTATTGGAAATCGATGAAGCCTTGAAAGCAACTCCAACAAGATGGTGGGGAACACACAAGAAGAACATCATGGAGTGGGTACAATATCACACTTTGATGACAGTGTGCTTTTCAGACCAAGTCGAAGGGTGTGAAGTTTGATACACAGGTCATAGCTTTCCAAAGGACCATGTGAAGAGTTGTGAGGAGGCCTGGAGAAACATTCTTAAAGAACAATGGGTGCACAAGTTCATTAACACTTTGGACACAACACATATTAATTGGTACCTCCAAGTAGAATTGTGCCTCACCACGTCAAATTGGTACGATATGACTCAGAACTTTATAGATACATTTTTATTTGAAAGTTAGTACCCCACAGTAGATTAGACTTTACAAGTTGCCAGACAAGAAGTGTTTGAGGAGGAACCTAACATCCCTATTGAGCAAGAGGAATATGAATGGACTGCACCTCTTCATAAATTACAGGGTTGTTACAATATCAATGCTGATAAAGATGATGATCCTAGGAATGTGAAAATCGCAGAAACTAAAGGACAGAGAGACATAGAAGGGCCCAGGATTGAACTACCTTTCATTGGATAACCGATTAAAATCAAGAAAGTTAATATTTGAACAGAGCAAGCACCTAAGTTGGCCAACGTTGGAGATTATTGGGATGATGCCACTACTAATAAGATTACAAAAATACTGCATGAATATCAAGATTTGTTTCCAACCAAGTTCATAGACATGAAGGGAATTAAAGGGCCCATGGGAGAAATGAAGATCCCTTTGAAACCAGATGCAAGGCCATTCAAGCAGAGACCTTACGGAATGAATCCCAAGTATAAGGAGAAATTCAGGGTTGAATTAGATAGAATGTTGGAAGAAGGAATCATAGAACCTATTGAAGAAACAGAATGGATTAGCCTTATGGTGTTCCAAGAAAAGAAGTCAAGAGAAATCAGGATCTGCGTAGATCTCAAGAAGCTGAATGATGCCTTCTTACATGACCCATTCCCTACACCTTTTACAGATGAGGTTCTAGATAATGTAGGAGGATATGAGATATATTCCTTTACAGATGGATTTTTAGGGTATCACCAGATTAGGATTGTTAAGGAGGATAGACATAAGACCACATATGAAACATAATGTGGTTATTTTCAATACACTATGATGCCTTTCGGATTAGCCATATTTTCTAGGGTGGTGTTTGAAGCATTCAAGAAATTTTTACATAATTTTTTGGAAGCATATTTTTATGATTGGACTATTTTTAGCTTATTGAAAAATCATATTGAATGTTTGAGAATAATGTTGGATAAGTGCAGGCGATGTCAGATTGCCTTGAAATTGAAGAAGTGCATCTTCCTTTCACCTTTTGGAGTATTGGTGGGACACATTGTATGTAAGCAGGGGTTGTTGGTAGATCCTTCCAAGATTGCCATCATTGTTGATCTACCTCCTCCTACTTCAGTTAGACAGTTGCACACTGCATTAGGGCATACTGGATACTACAAGAAGTTCATTAAGGGTTATGCACAGATAAAAAAACCTATGGAGAAGTTATTAAAGAAATATCATCAGTTTCAATGGTCATAGGAATGTCAGCAGAGCTTCGACACACTGAAATAGAAAATGGTTACTGCGCCTATTCTGGTTTTCCCAGATTGGAGTAAGGAATTCCATGTCCATGTTGATTCTTCATCTATTGTATTAGGAGCAGTGTTAGAACAACCAGGAGCAGGAGAGATTGAACACCCCATAACCTTTGCTAGCAGGAATATTTCTACAGCTGATATAAATTATACCACCACTGACCGAGAAGGCTTAGATATGGTCTACGCGCTGCAGAAGTTTAGACACTATTTGCTGGGAGGATATTTTAAGATGTTCACTGATCACTCTACGTTGAAATACTTAGTCAACAAGCCAGTGTTGGGGGGAAGAATATGCAGATGGCTATTGTTATTCCAGGAATATGAATTTGATATTGTGGTCAAGCCAGGGAGAATGAATAAGGGACCTGACCACTTGTCTAGGTTACAACATGGAGAGGAACCTACCAGTTTGGAGGATACACTACCAGATGCACAGTTGTTGTCCATCAGAAAAGTTGATGATCACTTCGCCAAGATAGTCCAGTTCATGTCTACAGGAATGGCACCCCTTGAGTATACAATTATTCAAAAGAAATAACTGGTATTTCACACTGCAGATTTTTCACTTATAGCTGGACAACTATATAAGATGGGACTTGATGAGATCTTGAGGAGATGCATTAGAGGAAAAAAGACCACTGATTATGGCAGAATCACATGAAGGCATCGCAGGAGGACATTATGCAGGGAAAGAAACAACACAAAAGTTTCTTAGAGTTGGCCTCTGGTGGCCCACTTTGCACAAGGATGCTAAGAAATAGTACAGAGCCTATGATGTATGCCAAAGAGTTGGGAAACCTTCCAGAAGAGATGAGATTACTTTATCACCTCAGCTAACTTTACATGCATTTGAGAAATGGGCCATTGATTTTGTGGGACCTATCAACCCACCAGGAAAGTGCATAGGAGCTCGATACATCATCACTGCGACAGAGTATTTGACCAGATGGGTAGAAGCAAGAGTAGTTAAGGACTATAGTGCAACTACAACGACACGATTCATATTTGATGATATCATGACTAGATTTGGATGTCCAAAGATCCTCATGAGTGACCAAGGCACACATTTTATTAACAATACTATTGAAGCCTTGACTCAGTAATTTGAAGTTAACCATCAGAAGAGCACTCCATACCACCTACAAGCGAATGGTACAATCAAAGTTTTCAATAAGATCTTGGAGACAGTGCTAACGAATATTTGCAGTGTGAACATAGACGATTTGGATTTGAGAGTGCCAGCAGTGTTATGGGATGACCATGCAAACTCCCTTTAAGTTAGTTTATGGCTTGGAAGTAGTGGTACCTATGGAATATTTAGTTCCTAGCTTAAGAATTGCAGTGTTTACATATATGGATGACATTGGCGTTGTTCAA
>JASDQU011028600.1:15718-38021 GCA_032191745.1 Picea mariana | reverse complement strand
GACATCAATGGTGATTTCCATCACACTTGTTAATGATTTTCATCAATGGTCAATAATCAAGCGGTTTCTACCATGTTCGACTTCAACACCTATAATCGCATTTCTAGATTCATACTTACGAACGACGAGATTGAAGACCCTCGATATCATCATTTTTGGTCCAGGTTGTGATGGAGTATTTATGATTTGTATTGACACATAGATCCACTTTGTACATCTCGTGGCTATGTCTCAGTTTCAAGTTTGTTAACACATAGATCCACAGTGTGTTTTTGGTGGCTATGTATCATCTTTGTGACATGGATCCACAATGTATTCTTGGTGGCCATGACTGACATTTATGATTTAAATCACTTGTATTCTGAGCATGGGAATGCCTATCTCAGAAATGGTATAATATTGTGCATATGATTGATTGTTTGTAGGTTCCTGATTGGTGTGTTCCTTGTTCCCGACACACACACACATTTTACAAAGTATTTCTGTTGTCACAAGTTTGAGACTCATACTTTGGGGGGAATTTCGTTACACATTATTTTGGTCACCCTGGTGATGATTCTACGAGAATGTGTTCAAGCTCTGAAAAAGATCTTTTTCCTGCGAAAAGTAACTTCTTTCTTCCTCTACAAAACTTATTTTTGGAAGAATGTCCCAGGCTGCATATAGTACACAGTGAAAAAATCAAAGGTTTTTGTAGGCTTCTCTATAGTTGTCTCACAGGGTTTACACAGACTACTATACAGGTAGGGTGCAGTGACACTTAAAAGCTAAAAGAAGAAACAAGTTCACGAAGTTTCTAGAAGGAGAATATTCTAGAATGAGAGGTGGCATCTATATGGTTATGATCCTATGGGCTTCTCCGATTTAATGGGATCATCCTCATCCCTTTAACCACTTCACCTTCTCCTATATAATGATGGATTTCTCATGGGAAAGGTTAAGAAGAAAGATCAAGAAAAGAATTGATGAATGAATACGCTGAATACTGTGTGAAGAATCTTATCTCAGTTGATTCTTGAGGTCTCCATTTGTCCATTAAGATTTTGTGGACTATCTTCATGGGAATTTAAGAGCAAGTGCATGTGTGTGTTGGAACAAAGGACCACTAAAAGGGAACTTGTGAAATCAAGGAAATTTGGTTGCATCTTCCACTTTTACTTAATATAATACCGTGATATGTTTCTTTTCGATAAAATCATTAGCATTTTATTACATGACTCCTTGATCACATGTTTAGGTTTCCATTGAATCTACTATTGTTTCTTTCACTTTGGTTGGTTTGTGTCATTGTAGATTTGATTTCACAAGAGCACCGAAGAGAAGTAGGTACAAAAAAGATATAAAGAAGAGATATTCAAAGGTATGTTATCCATTCTTTCTTTGGTATCAAATGCAATGATTGTAACCTAGGGAAAGCGTCATTTCCCACCCTGTTTTTTTCTAGATCCAGGTAGATCTAGGGAGGTTAGTTTAAGTCTGCATTCACCGATTTATCCAAAAAAATACTAAAGGATGAATAGATATGTTGTTTTAGTGCCACGTATGATGGTACAAATGAAGTGGAGCCATGTGGGTGCCACGTGGAATTTTACCAATGATACTCTAATAATTTCAGGGATCCATAAGTTTCAACTCATAACTTAGTTTTGGACGAGTTTATAGTCATTGGAAATCTCTCATAGAGAAAGAGGAAATGGTTCCATTATTTGAGGAAATTAGAGAATATTTAGGAAGGAGGAAAAATTATACCCCATCGCTTAAAAGGCTACTTAGGGGTCGGGTGTGTGTGACATCAATATTCAGGTCAACAAGACCAAGATAACTGCTCTATTTGACTCTCGTTCACATGCCAATCTCATGTTAGAATTTATGGTCAACAATATTGTATTGGAGGTTCACAATCATCCTAGTACATAGCTGATCCAGATGGATGTTGGTGGCCTACCACCTATTCCATCTGGCTCATTTTGGCAGTTTTCCAGTTTGACATTTTTTTTCTAGTTTTTGGGTCCCAAACTTCTGGGGTTGTTTTGAGGCCCCAAACAACGCTTTTAGGGATCACCACAATTAAAATGTAGATGGATTTATATTATCATAGAAACATGTGTATTCCTCAGATAGACCTTTCCAACGGTCTATCGTGTGCCTAAAACATAGATCGTATGCAAAAGTTATGACCCGGGGAAGTTGATGTACTAACTTACCCCAACGAGGCCTACATGACTTTTGGCGCTTCATATCCTAGGGTTAGGTTTTTGGATGTCTAGGGTTTTTTCATTCATGTCTATTGTAAAAAGGCTTGGAGGGCCTCATTGTAAATATCTTCTTGTGAATGAGCGTGGTCGTCACATCTCTTCTTAGAGATAAACTGCCACCATTCTAGTAAGCTTGTTTCAATGTGCATTTTACAGTTTCAACATATTTCCTTATTGAATAGAAGCCAATTTTAGTGTATCTATGTTATTTTTCTTTGTGTCTCTATGTTAAGAGTAATAATAATCTATATTCATTTTGTTTTTCTCATAAAATATGGATCACTATCCATTGGGTTGGGTAAACAAGGACATAGAGATAAAGGTAAAAATTAGTGTAAGATTAAATTTGTTATAAGTGTGAATTTTATTGATGAAGTGGAATTGGATGTAGTACCCCTTGATGTATGTGGACTAGTGTTTGGAAGCCCTTACAAGTATATAAGGGATGAAATATTCATACGGATATCCAACCAATACTGACTTATCAAGGATAGGGATTTAATCCAGGAAGATATTGGTGTCAAACCACCTATTCCACTGGATCAAAGAACAATTTTCCATTTCGACAATTTTTTACATTTTTTTGCGTCCCAAACTTCTGAGGTTGTTTTGAGGCCCATACTGAAGTTTTTATGGAATTTTTTGGGGCCATGGGTTCTTATCAACATGCCCTAACCCTCGACAAAAAATTTTCTCCTTGGATATACCTTTCCAACGAGGTATTGAATGCCCCAAACTGAGATCATATGAAAACATTATGCTCTCAAGAAGTTGACGTATCAAATACCCCTGTCGGGGCCCACAAATATTTTTTTGTTTCATCTTCCATGGTTAGGGTTTTTGATGTTTATGGTTTTCTCATTTATTCTTTGTGTTAAAAAGGCCTTTCAAGCCTCATTGTAATCATCTTCTTGAGAATGAGCGTAGCCATCACATCTCTTCTAAGATATAATCTACCACAATTCTAGCAAGTTCATTCACTCTCTATTTTTATAGTTATGTACATTTCGTTCATTAATAGAAATTGTGTATTATTGTATCTCTGTGTTTCTTGAAATATTTATGTGTATTTCATTGTTATTTCTCTACCTTCATTTCATTCTCAAAATAATCTAGATCAGAATCCCTACATCATCAATGTACATAAAGACAAGTCAAATATCTCATTGGTAACTTCCAACCAAGAAAATAAGTTGATTAGTTCTAGTAATAAATATGTTTTTATTTTCCTAAGAGAAAATCAGTTTGATGATGAGTCAATGAGGGTGAAGGAATACCTATAGGGGTGTACTAAATAACAAAAACATCAATTGGAGGAGTTTATACATGCATACATAGGAGTTTTCCAGGAGCCTAAAGGGATACTGCCTCAAAGGGAAGTGGAACATGAAATAAAATTATTTCCAGACTCCCCATTTCCAAATATTGGGTTGTATAGATAGTCCATTATGGAAGAAAATGAAGTGAATAAGTAGTTGTAACAATTGTTCGAGCAAGGTGTGATTCGACCAAGTATCTCATCTTGTGGGTCACCCATCATAATATTTCCCAAGAAGGATGGGACTTGGAGAATGTGTATCAATTATAGCTAATTGAATAAGATTACATTGAAGAAATGATACCCCCTGCCAAGGATTGGTGATCTATTTGATAAACTTTAGCATGCTAATTATTTCACTAAGCTATATTTGAAATTAAGATATCACCAGCTACGAGTAAAATAAGAATATACCTAGAAGATTTCCTTCAAGACAAGGAAAGATTTGTATAAGTGGTTGGTTATGCCATTTGGTTTATGAAACACACCGACTCACCGGTAAGATAGTGCGACCTGGGAGGAGAACATATCACATATTATGCAAGTGTTAGAGACTCTAAAAAAGCGCCAGCTACTGGATAATATCAAGAAATGTGAGTTTCTCAGTAGTCTTTGGTGTATTTGGGGCATGTGATCGGTGGAGGGGAGCTCAAGATGGATCCCAAAAATATGGATCCCATCATCAAATGGTGAGTTCCTACAAATGTCATTGAAGTTAATGGTTTTTTTTGGGAGGAAGAATACATGGGGAAGTTCATAGCTTTATTTTCAGTGATAGTTGTACCTCTCCATGCCATAAAAACCAATGGTAAGAGTTTCCAAAGGGGGAAGAATCAATACAAGGCCTTTGATGAGATGAAAATAAAGATCATTCAAGCACCATTTCTTGCACTACCAAAATTGTAGAATCCTTTCAAAGTGGAGATATATGCAAGAAGGTATGCCATGGGAGAAGTACTGATGCAAGGAGGAAGCCTCATTTGGTATCATTCTACGAAAATGATATTTATTCCTTTGTACAAGTTGTCATAAAGTGGAAACACTATCTAATGGGAAAGGAGACCATCATCCACACAGATCACCAAACACTATAGTATTTTTAGGCCTAGAGTAAGTTACAACAAACTAGACATTACAAGTGGATGGGTTTGTAGGCCAAGAGTAAGTTACAACAAACTAGACATTACTTTGGCCTGTCATGGATATTGTTGTAGTTGATATCCCTCCTAGGTTCGGTATGCTATTGTCCAGATCTTGGTGTAAGAATATTGGGGGATCTCTTCAAATGGATCTCTCTTATGCCACTATACCTATTTTTGGAGGGGAATTAAGAAGGCTCTATCATGAAGCTCAATTGGCATATATTATTAGTGATAATGATCATTATATAAATCATACTATCTATGCAGTTGATGTGGATTTTGGATCCTCTATATTTCATATTGATGATGTTTTCCAATAGTATTTTCCTTTGAATCAGTCAATTATTGTTCCACAGTCTTTTGAGAATCAAAATCTTCTTTGGAAATTATATTTTGATGGAGCCTTATATAGAGAAGGTGCAGGGGTAGGTGTAGTGTTGATTTCTCCTGAACATGAAGTCATTACCCTGTCTTACAAGTTATAATTCGATACAAAAAATAACATTGTTGAGTATGTGGCATTGTTGTTAGGTATTAGGGAAGCTAAATAAATGAAAATTCATCATTTAAAGGTTCATGGCGATTTTGAACTCATTCTACATCAGGTTAGAGATGTATATTAGAAAAAGCATACTCGGTTAAAATACTACATAAATGAGGTATGGGACACCATTGAAGCCTTCTTTCTATCTTTCAACATTGTATATATTCCAAGAAATAAGAATGAGCGGTTTGATTCACTGGTTGTGGCAACAAGTACTTGTAAACCTCCTTTGCCACGAAAGCTGAAACATGAACTAGAGGTTAGGTACATGCCTTCTATTCCAGATAATGTCAAGCATTTGAGAGTATTTGAGGAAGATTTTGAAGTCAAAATGTTCATTTAAGTTATAGATGATTTTTATTCAATTCATATTGACCAAGATGAGGATTTAGATGAGGATAATCAAAATTTATTTTTTCATAACATGATTGTTGAGCATATGATCTTGCGATTGCCCACTAACCATATCCAAAAAGGTTTGGTACCTCTTGAAATATTTTTTTATCATAATGATGTTCCTGTGAAGCTCCCTAATCCATAAAAAGATGTAGAGGTGACTGATTGCAATCTTGGGACTACTGCAAATCCCAAGCATGATAAATTATCAAAATTCTTATCAACAAAATAATGAGCTAAATATGAAGAATTGTTGAAGGCCTTCGTTGATATTTTTTCATGGGGATATGAATATATTAGGACCTTTGATGAAACAATCATTCAACACAAGATACCTTTGAAAGATAATGTAAAACCTTTTAAGAAGAAATTAAGGAAGATTAATCCTCTTTTGTTACCTATTATGGAGAAGGAAGTCAAGAAACTTTTAGATTTTAAGATCATTGTACCCTTGAGGTATTCTGACTGGATAAAAAATCTAGTGCTAGTGAGAAAAAACAATGGTGAAATCAAACTTTGTGTCGATTTCAGGAATTTGAACAAATGTTCCCGGAAAGACAACTATCCATTTCCCAAAATGGAACATATATTGCAGAGGGTGGTAGGATCTATCAGGTTGTCTATGATTGATGGTTTCTTTGGATACAACCAGGTAGCTATTCACTAAGATGATATGGAGAAGACTTCTTTCACAATACCATGGGGTACTTTTATGTATTCACGGATACCTTTTGGTTTAATGAATGTTGGGGAAACATTTCAACAAGCCATGGATATTTCCTTTGTGAGAGAGAAGGATAAATTNCCCAACATTCATTAAACCAAAAGGTATAATGAATGTTGGGGAAACATTTCAACAAGCCATGGATATTTCCTTTGTGAGAGAGAAGGATAAATTTGTAGTCATATATTTGGATGATATTACTGTGTTCTATAAATATGATGAGGAGCATCTACACCATTTGAAACAAGTATTTCTGAATTGCAGAAGGTATGGTTTTTCTTTCAATCCAAAAAATTCTCATTTTTCTATGGAACAAGGAAAATTGATAGGTCATATTGTATGTGATAATGGAGTTAAAATTGATCCTTCCTAGAGTGATATCCATTCAAAAGCTTTATATCCTGATAACTAAGAAATAAATCCAGTCTTTCCTTGGGAAGATAAATTTTCTTAGAAGGTTTATTCCCGAATTTGTTGAATTCATCAAACACATAATTGACATGTTGAAGAAAGGCAGTGAGATAAAATGGAGAAATGAAACTAAATATTATTTCTAGTCTATTAAGAAGGCTATTTCAGATGCACATGTTTTAATTAGCCCATATTTTGAAAAAGAGTTCCTTATTTTTTCTTTTGTGTCTCAAGACACTTTAGCAACTGCCCTTTTACAGATAAACTGTGAGGGTTTTGAACAACCCATTTCCTTTTTTAGTAGGTCACTTTAGGATGCTGAGTTAAAATACGATATCATGGAGAAGAAAGATTTTAATTTGGTCAAAGAACTAAAATATTTTAGGGTTTATGTGCTACATTTCAAAATCACTGCATATGTACCATCTAGCACTATCAAAGACATCTCGACTCAACTGGAAAATGATGGAAAGATAAGTAAATGGATAGCTAATATTCTTGATTTTGACATGGAGATAAAGCTTACCAAGATAGTCAAAGGACATGGGTTAGCTAAGCTGCTAGCTGATTCTAATTGCATACCTCTGGATTCGATTACATCTGTAACAATTTAGGAAATTTACAACCTCAAACCAACAGTTCTCAAGTCCATGAAAAGATTTCTTAATCATAATGGTACAGAGATATACTTTATTTTCTACAGAATTTGCAAGCTCCTCCAGAACTGAATAAGTCTAAAGTAATATCCCTAAAAATCAAAGTTGTAAAGTATTGTGTGAATAACCAAAATTTGTTTTGGATGAACCCTTCTGTATTTTTACTAAGGTTTCTTGATGAAGAAGAAGCACAAAGAGTCATGCCATAATTTCATGAAGGAGTCTGTGGGGGACATCACTTCTAGAAGTCCATTGCATATAAGATATTTAGGGATGGGTATTATTGGCCTAGTCTATTTTCTGATGTCTGTGCAAAGATTAGAGCATGTGAAAAATGCCAAAGGTTTGCTGGTAAACAGAAACTTGAGTCCTTACCTCTCAATCCTATAAAAGTGTTTGCATGTTTCCAACAATGGGCTTTGGATCTCATAGGTGAAATTCATCCTCCATATAGTGGCCAACATAGATGGATTCTGACAACTACAAATTACTTCACGAAGTGGATTGAAGCTATACCTACAAGGAGGGAAACTGATAAGGTAATCATAAGTTTCCTTGAAGAGAATATTTTATCTAGGTTTGGTTGTCCAGAAGTGATTATCACAGGAAACACTGAAGCTTTTAAATCCACTAACATGGTAAAGTTTTTTGAAGACTATGGCATCAATCTTAGGCATTCCATTGCTTATTACCCATGGGGCAATGGCCTGGTAGAATCATCCAATAAAATTATGGTCAGGATCATTAAGAAACTTCTGGAATATAATAAGACGACTTGGGATTCAAGGTTGAAATATGATTTGTGGGATGACCGTGTTAGCACAAACAGAGAAATTGGAACTTCACCATTTCAGTTAGTATATGGGATGGAAGTAGTTTTTCCAGTACAACTTGCTTTTCTAGTTGTAAAATTTCTATAAGAAATTGAAGCTGAACCTAATGATGTTATCAGAAGGATTTTTTAGATTGTAGAATTGCAACAAGAAAGAGAGAAACTTCTTGATAAGGCACATCAGTATCAACATAAAGTTAAAGAAACTTTTGGCAAAAAAGAAAAAATAAAGAAGTTGCTACCCAAGGATTTGGTTTTGAAATGGATTTCCACAGAGAATACCATCATGGGAAGTTTGATATCCTCTGGTTAGGTCTATTCAGGATGGAGAAGGTCTTGGACAACAACACTTTCCTATTTCATAATTTGGAAGGTGAAGAGGTTTTTGGTGGCCCTGTAAATGGGAATTTTCTAAAGAAATTATTTTACTAAAGTTGTTGGTGGCTCAAATATCATTGTACATTTTGGTGTGGTGTGGTAGTTAAAAAATAAAGACTCCATATACCAATGGATAAATAATACAACTTATCCTTTTCATTTTCTAGTATTAGTTTAATCTTTTAGTTTGATGTGTTTTAAATAATGTTTTTCCAAACTTCAAGAGTTGAAACAGTTACAGTTTGCAGAATAAACATGGAATATAACTCGAAGGAACAAAAGGAAAAGTTCTACTCAAAGTTCTTGGAATTTCATAGGGAGAACTCCATCCCCCATGGAGCCATTGTTATCACCTATTATGTTCTACTAAGTCTCATCTCTCATCTCTTATTTTCTCCATTTCAATTTTTTTTTTGTATAAGCTATAAATCCTAATCATTAGTTTGATTAAAGGTTCAAAATCTTATTAAGGGGGTCAAAATAGTATTATGACTGAGATTAATGAGGAATACTTAGTCTTGTAAAAGGGGATAAGGATAATTATGCACATGTTTGTAGGACTTTCCTATGACATCATTTAAAGTTTTAAATCCTTTCATCAAAAGTCATACATCATGTCATAGCTTTTGTCTCATCAGTACAAAATTAGATAACAATTTTCAAGTCGTTTTCATCCCAAATATGCCAAAGGAAAAGTTTATGCAGGGAACTATAGGAACTTCCACTTGTCCTTATTTCATCATCACACATATGGTTGGAAGGAATTTGAAGATGTGGATCATCCTACTTAGCAGAATTAAAGACTCAAGGTGTTTATCAAGTGCCTAACCATATCACAACATGCAAAGGTGGCAATACTTTTCATTTTTTGCACCTGTTACCCAGGAAGCCATGCAAAGGAATTTTTTCAAAAGACAGTTTTCTTAATCTGGTGTTTTATTTGTTTCTATAATATTCAAATTGCAGTTGGTAAATTTAGATTTCCTCCTTATAGCCAAAAAATCTTGTATATATCTCTACATAGAAGATATATTCCACTCCTACAACAAGGAATATAGTCTTTTGGTCGTCACAAGAGAATGGGTAAAAGTGAACACCTGAACAGAAAGGAGACAGAAGGACCCGAGATCATGGAGGCATACGAGGACAACATACATATCTTCGACCAGGTTGGATGGTATATGTTTTTCACCAAATTAGATGGCTATCCCCATGGCGTATCTTGTGAACTTTTTGAAGTATTTGATAGGTAGAGTGTTCGTATTTCTAATTTGATTATGAAGGTAACACAGGATTCAATAGCATCAACATATAATCTCCTTGTTGATGGTGAAAAGTGGTTCAAGAAAAATTTAATTACTGGAGGGGATGTCAATCAATTCCTTAAACCAGAGCACGAAGATCCCAATTGGGCCAAGGGTATTCCTGGGGACTATATATTTGATGAATGGATGGAGTATTTATTGATGCTCAAACATTTTATCACATGTGAAGGACATTATTACACTATTTTCTTGTTTCACTAACGATTCCTCCTTCATTTGTCAGGAATCAAAAGGATGAGTCTGCCATATTACTTCTTGAAAGACTTGAAGAAAATGGTCATGAAGGTTCAAGAAAATCACAAGGGTTAATCAAGGGTTAATCAAAGTACTAGTTAAAGAAGAGATGGAGAAATGACATAGGACATGGGATCAATTCTTGATCCGTTTAGGGTTTAAAATAGAAGTTCATCCTCCTTCCCATAAATCGACTGATAAAGATGTTGAACCAACTCTAGGAGAATATTAAAGCATAAGTCCACCTGCTGCTTCGAGGAAGAACAAAAGGAATATCAATATGAATACTTCATATGAATGAGTTGAGGACACCCCAACCAATTCGTAACCAGGTGAAGGATCTTCTCATGTGCTGGGTGGAGGTAGGCATCCTTTCCCTCATGCATAGAAAACTTATATCGAAAAGAGTAAAAGGTTAGCAGAACCTCTGATCTCGAATGAAATTCAAGAACCTGAAACAATAGAGACATCTACAAACCCTATACAATCTCAAGAACTCTCTCCAAAGATAGTTCCTCCTAGTTCTAGTTCTTCTGATGATGATGTGGATAGATATAAAATTTTGGTAAGAAAAAAGAGTACTAGGTCACAAAAAATATTCATATTGAAATCCAAAGCCATGTACAACTTGTTATCCTCCAAAGTGTCCCAAGGATGAGAATGGAAATCGATAGAGGTAACCTTGAACCACTTTGGATTTGGTAGCTAGCCCTACCAAATCAGAGAGCTCTCTCTCTGTGATCTTAGATTAGTTTCATATTTTTTGTTGGGATGTATGTGCGATTCCTAGAAACTAGAATTGTATTGCCGACTCTATTGATACTGTAGAAATCATGTTTAGAATTATGATACATCCCAACAAGAAATATGAAATTAATGTTAAGCATCGTCCCATTGTTCCATATAACCTTTGGCATTGACAAGTGTTTCAATATGACAAGCAAATTAACAATTTTATGCAAATGGAGGAAGAGTTTTCCACTTCTCATATTGATGATGTATTTGATGATTAGGGAATTAATGATACAGAATTAGAGGTGTTGTAGCTGAAAGACAATTCCATTCCAATAGGTCTTGTACCTTTGGAAGATCTCTTTGATCAAGATGATGTTGCGAAGAAACTGACAATGGTCCCTACTGAAGCAAGAGTTGAAGATATCAACATTGGCATGTTTGAGAAGCCATAGATAGTGAAGTTCTCAAAATCCTTAACTCTAGAAATGAAAGGTAAATACAAAACACTATTGGATGAGTTTTCAAATGTGTTTGCATGGGATTATTCATATTTTAAGGTTTATGATAAAATTATAATTCAACACACTATTCCTATTAAGCCCAATCAAAATCCTTTCTGCCAAAATCTTGGGAGGATCAATCTGAGAATGTTGCCATCAATTGAGAGAGAGGTAAACATATTTTATAAGGATGGTATCACTATCCCTCTTCTCTTTTCTAATTGGATGTCAAATCTGGTTCCAGTTAGAAAAAAATACAGGTGAGATTCATTTATGTATTGATTTCTAGAATTTGAACAAAGTGTCCTTGAAGGACAATTATCCTTTCCATAAGATGGAACACATCTTACAGAGGGTGGTTGGTGCTTCTAGAATGTCATTTCTTGATGGGTACTCAAGGTACAATCATATATTAATGCATCCATATGACCGTGAGAAGACAACTTTTATGACACCGTGGGGTAGCTTTATGTATGCCAAGATGCCTTTTGGGCTGAAAAATGAAGGAGCCACATTTCAGTGAGAAATTAATATTTCTTTTGCAAATGAAAAGGATGTATTTTTTGTTATTTACCTTGATGATTTAACAATTTTCTCTCAAATAGATGAAGATCACTTGCATCATTTGAGGATTGTTTTCCAAAGGTGCAGGAAATTTGGTATTTTGCTAAATCCCAAAAAGAGTTTGTTTTCCATGGAAGAAGGTAAGTTACATGGGAATACCATATCAAGGGATGGAATCCACATAGATTCGTCAAGGGTTAAAGCAATCCAACAGTTAGATTTTCCGAGAAATAATAAAGAAATCCAATCCTTTAATGGTAAGATTAACTTTTTGAGGAGGTTCATTCCTAACCTTGCTGAGCATTTATGGGAGATAACTAATATGTTAAGGAAGATCAGTGAGGTAAAGTGGTCTGAATATGATAAGAAATCTTTCAATTTAGTCAAGTTTTTCTTTGTCCCGTGCACCAATTTTGATCATCCTTGATTATACTATGGATTTCATTATTTTTTCATTTTCTTCTGAGCACACATTGGATGTTGTCCTAATGCATAAGATGGACCTATAAATAGAATAGCCAATTGCATTTTTCTGTAGAACCATAAGGGATGCAACACTAAGATATAACATCATTAATAAAAAAGCCCTAGCACTTGTGAAAGATTTGAAGGATTTATGGGTGTACATTCTTCACTCACATATTGTTTCTTATGTTCCAAGTGCAACCGTCAAAGTTTTGATGCAACCTGACCCTGAAGGTAGGCATCGAAAATGGATTGCTGCAATGTTGGAACATGACCTCAAAATTAAGCCAACGAAGCTGATCAAGGGACAATGTTTGGTGAAGGTTATGTCAGAGTCCAATTTGCACCCTCTAGACATCAATCTCATCACCATAGTTTTCGATGAAGAAGTGGTTTATTAGACACCTTAGGTATCACATATTTTCACTTCATCTCCTTGGTATTCAGACATTGTCTATGTACTTCAACATTTGAATCCTCCGCCAGAAGTATCAAAGAGTAAGAGTATATCATTAAAATTGAAAGCTATGAAATATTGTATTCTTAATGATGCATTCTTTTGGAAATATCTGGGAGGAGTCTTGTTGAATTGTTTAGTTGAAAGAAAGGCAAAGGAGGTAATAAATGATTTTCACAAGGGAGATTGTGGTGGTCCTCTCTTTTGGAAGACCAAAACAAACAAAATATTGAGGGATGGATTTTATTGACCAAGTTTATTTTTAGATGTTTACAAATCTGTCATGAGTTTCCATGAATGTCATATTTTTCAGTGAAAGAGGAAGTTGCTACCACTTCCCTTGCAACCCATTTCAGTTCAAGCACCCTTTCAACAGTGGGGTCTTGATTTTATTGGTGATATTCACCCTTCATATTCATCTCAGAACAAGTGGATCTTGACAACAACTGATTATTTCATGAAATGGATCGAGGCTCTCCCCATCAGGCATGTTACAAATGTGGTAATCATTAAGTTTATTGAGTCTAATCTTTTTTCACAATTTGGTTTTCTGCGGAAAATAATAAAAAATAATGCACCTTCTTTTAAATCCAAAAATATGGTTGAGTTTTTTGATAAGTGTTAGAACTAGAAGTTACCTTTGGATTGTGGTAGAGGTAAGCCCAGTACCCATCAGTTTTTATGTCACAATGGTTAAATTTAAAGGGGGGTCTAATGGATACAGACTCAGGATAATATCACTTTAACTCAGAAAATTGGGTGGGTATTCACAAGTAGATGAGGTCTTGATCTAACTTCAATAAGTAAGTTGTAGTAAGGGTGAGTAGGATGAAGAACTTGAGGACAAAATGTAGAGGTATGTTGTGGACATTCGGTCTTCCAGTAGCCTAAGGAGGAAAAGATTCAAATACAAGATCCTCTTGAATCCAAAACTTCAGGAAACCGAAGACACTATAACAATACTACAATCAAACATACATCACAGTATGGTTACAACCACTTGATTGGATCATCCATGCTTGAGCCTTCAGTATCATAAGAAAAAGAGATGAAAAGAAAGATGATTGTCATTAAACAAGAAGTCTCAAATGGAAACACATAACCAGAGAACCAAAGGATTCATTAAAACTTTACAAATCAGGAGCATTGCTCAACCATAGACCCCCCTATAAAAATATCAAAACTACTTCTTTATACTCAGAAAAGTCCCTGACTATCAGGAGAGTGATCTGATCACTACATTCAAAACTTTGCATATGAGTAGTCTTCTGTCAAGCTGTGCATGCATTCTTCTATCAGACGTTAGGTCAAATTAGTATGGGATTTGTAGGAAAATATGCCCACAGAGGTACCACATGCTAATGGTTCAATCCCCACGGCTGAGTCCTCCATACTTCTAATTACTGAGTGAGTCAAGGTTTCAACCACCCGACCTGCCTTCCATTAACTGCTTTTAATTACTGCTCCTTCTTAGGATCACAACAATGATAAATTCCTAGGGGCTCCTGTGCACTGTTGGAATACTTGTTAAGCTCACCTAATGATCTTGAAACCGTGATGGTTTCCCTCTGTAACGAAAGCAGGTGCTTTCGTCCTTTGGCGTAGAACCTGTGAATTTGGCACCCTTATTGGCATGCAACCTCGGGCCATGACCAGTCACTAAATTTTGAAGGGCGCTTTAGGATTTCTCATTTTGGGCATCCTCATATCACTAGACAACATAAACCTCGAATCCCGACTCGACAAAATCGCCCTACTCAGATCAACAGTTGGGCTTCCTTTGAATTTGACAGCCGTGATTACCTCTTCAAAAACCCAATTTTCCAGCTATGCAATGGGCGCTAATCTTCCTCCTAGACCCGTTGCTCATATGACCATAGGTTTTGACCCTGCGCTTAGCTCCTAGGCACTTTGTGATTTCGCATTTTGTGAACTTTCGGTGTGATCCATGCTAAGACCTTTGATTCTTGAAATCACGATTTCTCAGATCTAGTGCCACGCATCCCTCTGGATTGGATGACCTAGATCTATTTTGTGTTTCACGCTTCATTGAATCTATGCCTTTCCCCTTCTTCAATGCGACCTTGGGCTGTGACCATGGGCCCAACTTTCGAGCATTTCAGGACTTCATATTTCGCGAACTTGGAAGTTAGCTTACCTCCCTTCTTTCGACTTTTGATTCTTCGACTTCGCAAGATCGATGATCCATGAATTTACTAGATTAACGACTCAGATCAACTCACGAGTTCTCACTTCACGAGTCATCATGACTCTACCCTTTGACTTTTACCCTCCATGAGTCGGTGAAATGTTGATCTGCTTCCACCTGTCTTGCTGGATGGATGACTCCTACTGATTTTAGGTTTCGGGAGTTCATACCTTTTGATGAACAAATTTAACAACATTATGAACTCCTGAATACCATACTAAAGTTCCACTTTTGATTTCTCCCAATGATATCTACAACCCAGATCAAATATCTGTTCAACCTTTGATCTTCCAAAATAAATCATGTCATCAATTGATTCACCTTATGGATTTCCGCCATCACACAACTGAGCCCGCCTGTTTTTATTTTAAGACCGAAATGAGTTGTTCTGCATGTTGGGCTTGGACACTTTCTATGTAGGTCATGGACCTAGATACCCTGCTTCCCTTGAAAACTATATGTGATAACATTTGGCTCCACAGGGGATTTCATGCTCCCTGCGAGCTGCCAAGAACAAGTAGTTCCAGTCGCCTTAAGCATTGGGCTATGGAGTCAAGCTCAAAACATCCTACTGAAAAATACAGGTCGATAAGTAAAAATGAAAATAAAAACACATGCTCCAAGGATATTGTTTATGTAGAGTCTTAAACTAATTGATTTTTACATACTTCTAGGTGAAAGAAAACTTCCACCATAGCCATTCAAGTAACTTCTTAATTGGAAGCCCTTTTATTCTGTTAGTGATTGATAACAAAGAATGAAACCATGATAGCAGAATAGTTACATTCTTCAAATTTCCTCTTAATGATGAGGCGAGGATAAATCCAGGCGGCTTCAAAACATGAAGGAAATACAACTCCATGTATTCCTTCATAGGCTCAAAGGACAAGCAACAAACTCTAGAAAATTTATAACAAGCAACCTTCTCTGCTAGATAACTTCTCACACATTATTGGATGTATCTGGCAAGGGTAGGTGGGTGAGAGGCTGATGCAGGATGACTTCTCTTGGGTGATGGTTTCTCACTGACAGGCTTTGGAAAAGAGATAAATTACCCCTTATGTTGCTCCTCTAGTTCTTCTTCTTGGCTCTCCCAAGGGTCAGATTCATAATCATCAAAAACAGGACCTGTGGGAAAGATCTGATCTTCATCATGGTGATCATGATGGATAATTTCCTTAAGGAATATAGGATAAGGATCTGGTGTATGCTCTTGGAAATCCTTCATATCCTTCTCAACATCTCATTCGTAGCTATCATATACAGGCTGACTTCTCCTCTGGTCAACAAAATGCGATGTGGGGCTCTGCTTCTCTTCATCCGAATAATCATTAAAGATAGGGATAACAGGCACCTTAGGATAAAAATGCAAGGCCTCTACAATTATGAAATCTTCATTATCATCCTCAGTAGATATGTCAAGAACATCCACCTCAAGGATTGGAAAATCATCTGCGCTTTCTTCAAATTCCAACCTTTTTAGTTTGGCCGAGAGATATTTTACTAGTTCCATTACTTCGCCCAAAGCATCTTCATCTTCCTCATGGTCCTCATCCTCACAGACTTAATTAGACACAACCATATCTTGATCATGGCCTTCACATTCCTCACAACAATTATGATAGATTAACTTAGAGGAATAATACCTTTGACAATTATTATTAATGGTTGCATGAAACTATTCCAGGGAGGATATGCTAGCAGGGGGAAAGGATCGATACCACTCACGAGAATCCTTGTCCAATGAGAACATGAACATATTCATTAAAACATCCTCGTGATGTATATCCCACTGATGCATGAATTCATGAAACTCATGGAGATGTCGAGTAGGGTTGTCCACTTTAAGTTATATGAATATGGTAAAATAATCACCCCATTCATCCATAGTAGGGACAACATTAGGAAAACTAGGAACAACAGAAAAATTAAAAGGAGCAAACCTCCACGCCAGGATTTTTTTCATTTTGAATCAATGGAGTCACCAGTTGATCCTTTAACCATGGATTCACTAGGTGAATGATATAAAGTAGGAGTGTGTCTGGAATTTTGTCACCATCAAAAACGAGATCTAATCAGTGTGTTCTCCCAAGGGATACTAGGTGTAGCCAGAAGTAGCCACACTGAAATAGTGGAGTTGAGACAACGGATTTGCCTCAGTGGAGTCGCCAGGTGCAAGAACAATATTCAAAGGTTCTCATGTCCGATGCACCTTCATAATCAAAAGTTTGTTGTCTTTATACCCAAGGAAAAGTCTTCAATTCGTTCCCCAAAAATGACGCCAGAAATGTTAGCACTAGAAGTCACCTTTGGATTGCAACAGAGGTAAGCCCAGTACCCATTAGTTTGTATGTCATAATGGTTAAATTTAAAGGGGGGTCTAATGGATGCAGAATCAGGATAATATCTCTTTAACTTAGAAAACTGAGCTGGTATGCACAGGTATATGAGGTCTTGATCTAACTTCAGTCGGTAAGTTTTAGTAAGGGTGAGTAGGATGAATAACTTGAGGAGAAAATGTAGATGTCTGCTATGGACATCCTGTCTTCCAGCAGCCTAAGGAGGAAAATATTCAAACACAATATCCTCTTGAATCCAAAAATTCAGGAAACTGAAGACACTATAACAATACTACAATCAAACATGCATCACAATATGGTTACAACCACTCGACCAGATCATCCATGCCCGAGCCTTCAATATCAAAAGCAAGAGAGATGAAAAGAAAGTTGACTATCATTAAACAAGAAGTCTCAAATGGAAACAAATAAAAAGAGAACTAGAGGCTTCATTAAAACTTTACAAATTGGGAGAGTTTCTCAACCATCGAACCCCTATAAAAATATCAAAACTACTTCTTTATACTCAGAACAGTACCCGACTATCAGGAGAGTGATCTGATCACTACATTGAAAACTTTACATTTGAGCAGTCTTCTGTCAGACTGTGCATGCATTCTTTTGTCAGACATGAGTTCAGATCAGTATGGGCTTTGCAAGAAAATCTTCCCATAGGGGTACCACAGGTTGATGGTTCAGTCCCCACAGCCGAGTCCTCCATACTTCTAATTATTGAGTGAGTCGAGGTTTCAACCACCCGACCTAACTTCCATTAAATGCTTTCAATTATTTCTCCTTCTGGGGATCGCAACAAGGATAAATGCCCAGGGGATGTTGTGCACTACTGGTGGACTTTTTAAGCTTACTCGATGATCTTGAAACCGTGACGGTTTCACTCTGTAACGAAATTAGGCGCTTTTGTTGTTTGGCGTAGACCTTATGAATTTGACACCCTTATTGGCATGCGACCTCAGGCCATGAAACAATGCTAAACTTCGAAGGGCGCTTTAGGATTTCACATTTTGGGAGTCCTCATATCATTAGACAATAGAAACCCTGACTCCCGATTTGAGGAAATATCCCTACTCAGATCAATGGTCGGACTTGCTTTGAATTTGACGGTTGCAATTACCTCCTCGAAAACCCAAGTTACCAGCTATGCGATGGGCGCTAATCTTCCTTTTGGACATGCTTCTCATATTACCATAGAATGTGACCCTGCGCTTAGCTCCTAGGCACTTCGTGATTTCGTGTTTCATGAACTTGTGTTGTGCTCCATGCTAAGACCTTTGATTTGTGAAATCATGATTTCTCAGATCTGGTGCCATGCATCCCTCTGGATTGGATGACCCATATCTATTTATCATTTCATTCTTCATTGAATCTATGCCCTGTCCCTTCTTCAATGTGTCCTTAGGCTGTGACCATGGGCCCAAATTCCGAGCATTTTAGGACTTCGCATTTTGTGAACTCAGAATTTAGCTTACCTCCCTTCTTCCGACTTCCATTTCTTTGACTTCTCCAGATCGACGGTCCATGACCTTACTAGATTAACGACTTAGATGAACTCATGAGTTCGTACTTCACGAATCCTCATGAATCTTCCCTTTGACTTTTCCCCTCCATGAGTCAATGAAATGTTGATCTGCTCCCACCTATCCTGTTGGATGGATGAATCCTACTAATTTCGAGTTTCGGGAGTTCAGACCATTTGATGAACAACTTTAAAAAAATTCTGAACTCCCGAATATCACACTAAAGTTCCACCATTGATTTCTCCCGATGAGATCTATGACCTAGATTAAATATTTGTTCAACATTTGATCTTCCAAAAGAAATCATGTCGTCAATTGATTCTCCTTATGGATTTTTGTCGTCTCACAACTAAGCCCGCATGTTTGTATTTTAAGCACAAAATGAGTTTTTCTGCATTTTTCACTCAGACGATTTCTTTGCAGGCCACGAACCTAGATTCCCTGCTACTCTTGAAAAATATACGTGATAACAATAAGTATCATATCAGGCTCGGACACTCAACAACATATTATCCACAAGGTAATGGGTTGGCTGAATATTCCAATAAATAATTGGTAAACATCATAAAAAAGTTGTTGGAAGAAAATAAGAAGAATTGACACAAGAATTTGATCAATGTTCTATGGGAGGATAGAGTAAGAAATAATAGATCCATATGTATGTCACCTTTTCATTTGGTAGATGGAGTGGATACTATATTTCTGACTTCTCATGTTTTCTCGGTCATGCAAATTTTGCAGGAAGTAGATAGTGAGCCCATTGATATTCAACGGAGAATGAGTCAGATGATTCATTTGTAGCAATCCTGAGAGGAAGTATTTTAGAATACTACAAAGCTTCAAGAGAAAATCATAAATATATATGATATAAAAACGAAGGCAGATGATTTCAGTGTGGGAGATATAGTTCTCCAATGGGATGCCTGGAACGAGGAGAAAGAAAACCATGGTAAGTTTCAAAACTTGTGGAAAGGACCATACATAATTTTGGATTTCAGAGGGAAGAATGCCTTTTTTTGGAAGAACTTGATGAAGAATATTTGTTAGGAGGACCAGCCAATGGTAGGATCCTCAAGCACTACATCACCTGATTTTTCATAAATTTCTCAGTTTCATTATACATACTAGTTTATTTTGCTGCCAAGTGTGAAGGAGTTGTCATGGAAGCTTGAAGCCCGAGGTGAAGTCCATAAGGTTTATTTGATCATCTGTTGTTTCAAAATTTTTTTAGGTCATTTCAGTTTGTTAAGTCATTTCAGTTTGTCGAGTTATTTCAGTTTCAAGTATTGCTTTTATTTTTCACTCCATGCCCAATGTATGAGGCTACTTGTCTACAGTGTTATTGACACCTCCTAAGGAGCTAACATCCCCAACTGGAGCCAATTTTAGTGTCCTCCAGTCATGTTAGTCAGCAATGATCAAATTATGCTCTTTCATATGGTTGATAGGGTCCTAGGGTAAATTTTTATAGTTTCAAGGAGTTTTCAAATAAAAATTTGATCATTGGTTAATATAGCTAGGTCATTACTCATTTCATCTTCATGGTAAATAAATATTACCATGGTCAAGTCATTATTTCTTGCAAGATTGTCTTCATCATCTTGGTCATCATTCTGGTTATCATTCCATATAGTGTCATCATTAGGTCATATTGTCAAAAGTCATGTAAATAGGTCATGTCATCATCAAAATCACCATTAGAGGGAGTAGTAATAGGGAAAAGTGTTATATTATGATCTCCAAAGGAATTTTGATATTTATTAATATGTAAATATGTGTAATAAGGTTTGAAATCTGTAGTACACAAGAAATCAAGTCAATTTTTTGAAAAGACAAGGTGGGGCTACATCACCACCTAAGAGAAAAATCGAATTCCAGCCATTAAAAATACCAAAAAAGCATATAATTATCTCATTACTCTCTCATAATACATCTCTCCACCATAGAATTGCATCATAGCCCTTATAAAAACCAAATATCACCTTGGAAAGACAAATTTCTCGGTTGTGCTGAGCTTTTGGAGTGACCTTGAGAGAATCCATTTTTCGCAGCCTTGGAGAGGCCATTTTACTTGCTTAAGGACTCTATGGAAAACTAGACATCCTAAGATTTAAAATGGTACCTTATGATCAAAATTTAGAGTACAATAAGTCACTCAAAATTTCCCTACAATTTGGTGTTGTGTTTTTCCCTGAATGTGCTGCGTTTTTCCTTGAAAGTGTTGCATTTTTCCCTCGAGGTAAAATTTTCTAGTTTCTTCAGTCAAACTCAGTTTCTCATGCTGTAATTTCTATTTATTTGAGTTGACATGATTTAGATGAATGTAAATTGAGATTTTTAATGTAATTTTGATGTAATTATGAAGGTCATTTATGATAGAAAGGTCATTCAAAGGCTAAAAGGAGAGTTTGTTTTAACCTCCTCCCTAGTCTTAGGTTTGGTTAGAGAAATTTATGTGAAATGTTCCTATCAAGGGGGATTCGACCCATGAGAGAGGGGAGGATCGTTTTGGTCTATATGTATCTATTTTCCAGTCATATTCAGGGTTGGACATCAGAGAGTAGAAGGCTTGGAGCTTTGTGTATAGTTTATTTTTGTAAAAATACAAGGCCAGTTGGAGCTATTATATATGGATTCATGTGGTATGATTTTGTGGCACTGTTTTTCTTCTGTAATTAAATTTTATGAAAGATTAATTCTCCTTCTTTCCATATATATATTTTTAGTGATCTTCCTATAAGATGTTAAACAAAATTCACAAAGTTTATGCTTTGTTTTGGTAGAAATTTCATGCTTATGTTATTCATCTTCTGATAAATGAACTCATGTTTTTCATGCTCATTTTGAAATTTTTATTTTCCACCTGAAAACTACAATTGAAAACCTCTCAGTTTCATTGAACATACCTACCATGCCCCTTTGTATCCCTGCAACTGGAATCTTTTAGATCTAACCTAGTTTCCTTGGCCTCTCCTCTTGATCCAACTAAAACCCTAAATTTCAAAACCCTAGAGCTCAGACCTAGCCTAATATCCTTGTCGAGCTGCAGATATACCATGTAAATCAACATTTAATTGTCAACCCAGGAAGGTAGACTTAGAGGAACCAACACAGGAAATGCAGGGCTGAAGAGGGGGTTTAAAGGATGCCAAACTACTCTCTGAACTACTCACTGGAAAGAGCTACTGTACTCTACTCTACTCTGCACTACCTGGTACTACTCTGTACTAACCGATACTACTCGGTACTGTTCTGTATATGCATGTAAAAGATAAACTGAAAAC
>JASDQU011028599.1:11395-25885 GCA_032191745.1 Picea mariana | reverse complement strand
TATTTTTTCCTTCCATGCAAAATAGTTGTAAGGTGTAAGAATGAATTCTTTTTGGAATTCCATCTTTCCACTGTCTGCAATCTTTTGTACCTGCAAAAATTTTGGCATAGCTTTTTCTTAGCAGTCCATCAGCTATGATACCATGTAAATGTGTTGAACCTACATAGAATATTTATAGCTAAACAATAATACACACATTTGTAGAGAGAATTGGAGAAAGAAGAAGAAGGAGAGAAAGAATAAAATAACTCTCATTAACTGTATTCCACACTCAAAGAGTGAATAATTTACAATAGATATAGGATAGATGAGTAACTAATGAGCCATAGTGGTGGTCTAAAGTGATCTGGAAACACACCAGCAGTTACGAGAGTAAACTGCCACCTAGTCTAGTCTTTTAGGCAGTTACAGGAGTGAACTGCCACCTAGCTGAGTTAACTAGTCAATCAGTCTTCAGTTAACTGATTTAAACAGAGTGTAGTGAGGAGTATATCAAGGAATCAAGGGTAATGTACCAATATGGTGATGAAACCAAGGCAAGTGCACATTAGCATGGTGATGATCCTAATGTTTCATGGTGGAAAAACCAATGCAACATCTAGACTCAACTCAACTAGTCAAACTGAAGTGTCAATTGAAAGAGAATATTCTCCAGGTGGAATATTCTCCCCTAAAATATAGGATACTGGATAATGACTAATTATGACTAATAAACAAAGAAAAACCTTAGGAAAAATAAATCCTAGGTGTGTGTGAAGTAACTCCAACACCTTTACACCCACGTCCTCTGTATTGATTATGACCAACACGTTTGGCATGACAAATCCACCTTTATCCTCTGAATTCACACTCGGAGGAGGTCAATTTCATACCTTGGGCAACCCCCAACGTGAAGCCACTCCGGCTGGGGGAATTTTTTAAAATCCTCATCAGAACATTCCTACTGGAATGGTTCCCAACCAACCCCTCATGAATCAGTCTAGAAGAGGGTCTTACAATACCAGACAAGGCCATGATGCTTACCAGAACCATGGATGTGCTGTGATTCCCAAACAACAATCTTTCCAGTGAGTTTAGGGCCAGATGTTGCAACCCTATATCTCTTTTATGGACGTGCTCAATATTCCAGAATTTTCTAAGTTAATGAATGACCCCGTGTGCCCTGATCCATCATGGTCCCCCGTCCCCACTAAGATTCCTTTGGATATTCCAAAATTTGAGGGTAGAACTTGTGAGGATCCTGGTGATCATGTTACCAGTTTTCACCTTTGGTTTTCTTCGAATTCCCTTAATGGCAATTCTATTCAGCTAATATTGTTTCAACGCACCCTCACAGGGGTTTCCATGAAATGGTATATCGAGCTACGTAGGGGGTCATACAGAAATTTTAATCAGTTGGCTTTAGTCTTCCTCAACCACTTCCAATTGTCGATTTTTTACGATGTTGGCATAGAAATTTTGTTGACCTTTCGTCAAGACAGAGCCACTCATATATCAGACCATATCCATGAGTGGCATAGATGAAGGAGGTTGATCAAGGCCTACATAACCTCGAAATTCCTACTAGAGTGGTTCCTTAAATCTCTCCTGCCTTATATTTTGAAGGATGTTTCTACATATGGGGTTACGTCTGAGAAAGAAGATATTTTTAAAGCCCAACAATTAGATATTATATATTCTCAGTTTGGGATGCTATATGAGATTATTCTTCATGCACTGATGTCAAACTATGACCCTAGACAAAATATCAGGCTTCATGCAGATGGCATTGTATGCTCTGCCAATGTGAAATACGCAGACTCGGTGACAAGTCATTTGAAAGACTTGTCTCTAAACCAATCTGTAGGAAGGACAACTTCATCAGTGTCCTCCAATCCCACTCAGTCAGTGGATGTACACTCTATGCAATCATCGATCAGCTCGAATGGTAACCAACAACTAGGAGGGAATAAAAAGAAAGGACGTAAAAATAATCGTAAGGGTGGGAAGAATAATAATAAACCCAAGGACAATGGTAATAATGAGAAGACGAATAATAATGCTGGTGAGTGAAAGAAATAAAGGAGGAAGGTGAAATTTCCCTGTAATCTTTGTAGAGACAATCACCTACCCATTTATGCCCGAAACTTGCGGAAGCTATGAGGATTTTATCTCTATCATTGGCCATGTTGACTAATCCTTTTCCACATATCCAGCACATGGCCTTGAGCTCCTCGAATGCTAGAAATGTGGCCAATGGGAGTCAAAACCCACCAATGCAATATGGTGACTATTTATGCATCAATATGGTTAAATCTAAGGTTAATGTAGCCACTTGGTCTTGCGATTACAGTTCTCCATGGACTGTACCTAATATAGAGTCTCCCCCTCCTTTGGAGACACCCTTACAGATAGAAAAACTAGAGCCCCCACCTCGTATTCTGAAAGGAGTACTCAAGCGTTCTACCCACAATCCTCATGCTAGAGCCACCCAGAATTACTCTATTGTTGAGGACCTAGTTCAAACCCTTTGTACGATGTCGGCCCTGGAGGTACTCTAGACGTGTCCTTCACAGACGAATGTCTTTCTATTTGTGTGAAGAGATCTATATCTTTTTGGCTCGAAAGTTATCAAGTTTGACGTCACGACTCACAGATGTGAAGCCTTGCTTGCGTTACCATGTGGCATTCCAAATCCATGTGGGTTACTCAAAGTATACCATCAAGTGTACTATTGTTGATGAAGGTGTTGCAACATGTGTGATGTCCCTGGCCTATTGGAAAGCCCTCGACTCTCTGACCCTTTCTCAGTGTTTGACCATGTTGACTGCTTTTGATGGTCATTCCTTCTACCCTCATGGTATTCTTCCTACCTTTCCAGTCCAGTTCAGTGCGAAGATGGTAGAGGTGGATGTCGAGGTGGTTGATGCTCCCCTCGACTATAACTTGTTACTAGGATGTAATTGGACTTACACTATGATTGCAATCGTATCTTTTGTCTTCCGTACTCTTTTTTTTCCTCACGATGGCAAGATCGTGATGATCGATCAATTTCCCTTTGCATATTCTAGCCCCAATTAATCTATTGGACCATAGATCCACGTGATCGAAAATTCTCATCCGAAAATTGAGAATATCGGTGTCAGAATGTATTCATCCCTTATGGGTACCTTTGACTTCATGGCACTGGTTCACCATATTTACGCCATGTCCAGTAGGCCCATTTTGTCAGAGAGGTTTGTTCCTTAACTCACTTCCTATTTTAATGATCCTTGAACCCTACCTTTCTCAACGACGTCTTGTGAAGGTCAGTTACATTATGGAATGGACATGCCACTATCGGCAGTAGAGGTTGCGTATCAAGTTTTTCTTGAATCTTTCATGGAACCAAATCTTGTTACCTACCAGATGGATGAGGAGGATCCTGTTCTGGAGCCTGTGTGGGCCATTTCATCGTATTTTTCATGTGACTTCCTTTATGATACTTTTCCTTCAGATGAAGCTATAATCGAGTTCATGAATGGTTCTGATAGGCCCTGGGATGATATGCATCATCTCTCTTATTTCCTCCTAGAGCTTGCCAGAATCGAGCAACATGATTTTAGATCTACTTTAAGCGCGATAGTCGATCATGCCATAGTTCCACATGATACGCATGACATTTATGACGAAGGAAACATGGTGATTATATCCCCTACCATCATGATCGATATTTCTCGTATCCCTGTCAAGACTAAAAATGTAAACATCGATGTGGATTGTTCGCTAGAAGAAATTATGATCTATACTGAAATCTTCAAGGAATTATGAGATGTATTTGCTTGGTCATATGAAGAGATTTCAGGAATCGACCCTCGAATTGTCGAACATGAGATTAAAACTTACCTGGATGCTAATCATGTTCGAAAATGTCTTAGAGTTGTCATTCCCAAGAAGGCCCTTGTTATTAAGGCAGAGGTAGAAAAATTGCTTAATGATGCCTTTTTCTACCCGGTTCCCTTGATTGAATAGGTATCCAATCCTGTTCCTGTGAATAAAAAGCAAGGAACCATCCGCGTATGCATGTATTTTCGTGACCTGAACAAATCTTATCCTAAAGACAACTTCTTGACACCCTTCATCGATCAAAATTCTTGACGAGCATCTGGGAAGCAAACTTTTTTATTTCATGGTTGGATTTTCAGGGTATAACCAAATTCATATTAAACCCGAGGACCAACATAAGACGACATTTATTTTACTCTTGGGGTACTTTCATATACTGGAAGATGCCTTTCGGCCTTAAAAATGCTAGAGAAACCTTCCAACATGCTCTGACCTTCGCATTTCATGATCTGAAACATATATTCGAATCCTATATTGATGATCTTGTTGCTCACTCCCATAAGAGAGTGGATCACCCTAAGCATCGTCATCTAGTATTTGAAATATGTCTCCATTATTGCATTCAGTTGACCCCTCATAAATGCATCTTTTGCATTAGGCCAAGTCATATTCTAGTAGTTTTAGTCTCTGAGACTGGGATCATGGTAGACCCATTAAAGGTTGAGGAAATACTTCAATTTCCTCCCCCATGCCCTATTCACCAACTTAAAGGTTTATAGGGGAAAGCTAACTTTTTATGATGATCAAGATCATTAAGAGATTTTCCTCGTAACATAATCATCCAATAAAATTATGGTCAAGATCATTAAGAAACTTTTGGAAGATAATAAGAGGGCTTGGGATTCAAAGTTGAAATGTTCCTTGTGGGTTGACTATGTTAGCACAAAAAGAGAAATTGGAACTTCACCTTTTCAGTTAGTATATGGAATGGAAGCAGTCTTTCCAGTACATCTTGGTTTTCCAGTTGTAAATTTTCTACAGGAAATTGAAGTTGAACCTAATGATGATATCAAAATGATTTTTCATATTGTAGAATTGCAGTAAGCAAGAGAGAAACTTCTTAAAAAGGCACATCAGCATCAACAGAAAGTTAAAGAGACTTTTGACAGAAAAGAAAAAACAGAGAAGTTGCTACCCAGGGATTTGGTTTTAAAATGAGATTCCCACAGAGAATTCCATCATGGGAAGTTTGGCAGCCTTTGGTTAGGTCCATTCAGGGTGGATAAGGTATTGGACAACAACACTTTCCTATTGCAGAATTTGGAAGGTGAAGAGGTTTTTGGTGGCCCAATAAATGGGCGTTTTCTGAAGAAATTATTTCACTAAATCCATTGGTGGATCAAATACCATTGTACATATCGGTGTGGTGTGGTAGTTAGATAATAAGGACTCCATAGCCCAATGGAGAAATGCTGCAACTTATTCTTTTTCATCTTTCAGTATTAGTTTTAATCTTTCAATTTGATATGTTTTGAATAAAGTTTTACCAAACTCCAGGAGTTGAAACAGTTACATTCTATAGAATAAACATGGCAGAAAACTCAAAGGATCAAAAGGAACATGTCTACTAAAAGTTCTTGGAGTTTCATAGGGAGAACTCCATGCCCCTTGGAGCCATTGTTCACCTATTATGTTCTACAAAGTTTCATCTTTCATCTCTTATCTTCTCCATTTTTATTTTCTTTTGTATACGCTATAAATCCTCATCATTAGGTTGTTAAAGGCTCAAAATATTTATCATGGGGGTCAAAATAATGTTATATTGAGAAATGACATATACTTACTCTTGTAGAAGGGGATAGGAAGAGTTATGCACATGTTTATATGACTGTGTCATGACATCATTAGTTTTAAATATTTCCATTAAAGTCATATGTCATGTCATAAATTATGTCTCATGATTACCAAAAGTTTGATAACGACTTTCAAGTCTTTTCCATCCAAAATATGTCAAAGGACAGTTTATGCAGGGCGCTACAGGAAATTCCACTTGTCCCTATTTTTCATCATCATGAGTATTGTTGGAGGAGTTTGAAGACTTGGATTTTCCTACCTAGAAGAAGGAAAGAATAAAGATGGTTATCACGTACCCAATCAATATCACAACATACAAAGGTGGCAGTACTTTCACTTGTTCATATATGTTACCCAAGACATCACGTGGATGGGGTTTTTAAAAAAACAATGCTTTTAACTTGGCATTTTATTTGTTTCACTAAGTTTCAAATTGTAGCTGGTCAATTTAAATTTCCTCCATATAGCCAAAAAATCTCGTATCTATCTCTACATAGCAGGCATATCCTACTCCTACAATGAGGAATATAGTCTTATGGTCGTGACAGTAGAATGGGTAAAAGTGGACACGTGAACAGAAAGGAGCCTGAAGGACCCATGATCATGGAGGCATACTAAAACAACAAACATATCTTTGACCAGGCTGGTTGGTATATATTTTTCGCCAAATTAGATGGTTATCACTATGGTGTAGCTCATGCATTTGCTGAAGGATTTGATGGACATAGGGTTCAGATTGCTAATATGATTATGCAGGTTACAAAAGAGTCAATAACATCATCCTGTAATCTCCCTGTTGATGGTGAAAAATGGTTCAAAAACAAAATAATCATAGGTGGGGATGTCAATCAATTCCTAAAAATAGAGCATAGATATCCCAATCAGGCCAAGGGTATTCCTAGGGATTGGATAGTTGATGAATGGATGGAGGCCTTGCTAATGCTCAAATGATACATCACATGTGAAGGATGTTATTCTACTGTGTTCCTGTTTCATCTACAATTCCTTCTTCATTTGTCAGGAATTAAAAGGATGCGTCTGCCATATTATTTCTTGAGGGACCTGAATAAAATGGCCATGAAAATTCAAGAAAATTCCAAGACTCCCCCGCATGGTATATATCATCAATGGTTCATCAAGTTACTCATTAAAGCAAAGTTGGAGAAAAGAATCTATTCAAAGAAGTGGAGTAACTGGATGAAGGAAGTGATAAACAAAGAAATTTGTGATCATCATAAACTTACTATGATGGTCTCTTGTGTGTTTAATTGCTTGTTGATGCCCTTTTATTGTTTTCATTAACAGTTGCATGAACCATCTCAATTGTTTCTTTCCCCTTGTCAGTCAGTTTTTCGATTGCTTTCTTGAACCATTCTTCAATATAATTTTTCATTGGTGCCATGTTGATTTCATGTTGGATGTTGATGTTTAACAATTCACCCTCCAAGTCATGAAAATCAATGGAAATATCATGTAATGCTTCTTCAATATCTTGATTCTTCACGGAGTAGTCCACTAGCCGATTGTCTATGTCATCTTCATTATATTCAAGTATACGATAAAACTTTTCAACTGATAACCCTTTAAAAATATCAACTTGTTTGTCAAAATGTTGCTTTGTTAGGAACAATGAGTTGAGGATCAATTTGGGTTCTTGTACTTTGTTAGCGATTCTCGCTAGGTATACCTCTGTGAGCCTTTTGAATAGTTCTTCCCTCTTTCATATATCTTGGTTGCATGCTTGAACGATATTATGAAAATTTTTAATCTTTTCTTTCTAGAACGCGTTCAACTGTTTTATCCGATTTGTGGAGGGATGATCCTCCTCTCTTCTCCTTAGTTTCATCATGTTGGAGACCTTGTTTCCAAAGGGTAGTACAACATCAAGGTAAAAGTCTTCTTCATTTTTTAGGTCAACCTGAAAATCTTCATGGAAGGCAAGCACACTCAAACGAAAAGAAACAATGGTTTTCAAAACTTCCCATGCCTCTGTGATTAATGCCATTATTTTCTTAATATTTATTTCCACATATATCCTGGATGATGTAAGTAGGCTTGAAGATCCTTTTAATTTAACAATGGGTGTGGTGGGTCTGACTATTGATAAAGGAATGGAAAGAAGTGGAAGATGCATTAAAGTGTCTTCCAGTTCCTTGATCATTTCTTTCAACTTCGTGTTTTCTGCTTATAAACCACCAATGGAGTCATCCAGAGAATCTCTGGTTGCTCTATGAATTCTGGAAATTTGGGAAGGTCGAAAATCCTTTAGGTCAACCTATGAAAAAGATTTCCCTTTCTTATTTTTTGCATCACCTTTTTCAATAATCAACTTCTTAGAATCCTTGTCAAAGACCACAATTTGGAAAGAGAATGACTCTTATTCATTGAAAGCCTCATTCTCAATGATTTCTAATGATTAATTTTGATGGGTTGGGTTTCCCAACTGATCAATTATGGGAACCAGTTTCTCGATATCTGCCTCGAGCTCCATGTATTGAAGAGAGAAGTTGTTGATGTCATTTTCTATGCGATGGTCTTCTTCCTCTTGCACAATGTTCTTACTCTTCTTTCTCAGAGGAATCTTGTGTGAGCTCTCAATTTTTCCTGGAGGGGGATTATTTTCTTCTCTGTCGCTTGAACTATTGTTGGTAACTTTCCTAGTTGGGTGGGCGGTTGGAGCATTGCTATGAGATGTGGTAGTTTTAGGGGTAACAACTAGAGACTGGGAACTCTTCTCGATGGGACTCTTCCTTTCTGCTTGTAAAACTCATTAGTACTAAGTACTTTTTCCAAGTCACCAACATTGTGAGAAGGAGCACCTAATTTGTTATCTTCTTCTTCACTCATAATAATATGAATAAATGAATTACTGAACCTTACTACCAACATATGTTCTACGAAAATTTTGTTAGGGTCAAACCCCTTTATCTTTTTAGCATATGCCATATTCACATTGTAGAAGTGGTTCACAAACTCATCAATTTTGTTTATATTCCTGAATATAAAGTCTCCAATTTTCCAAGGCAAGCGTATGAATTGCTTTTTCCATTTCTCATGGAAAAAGTGCATCCATAAATTATGTTGCCTTACCACTTCCGTAATAAATTTTTTATCAGATACGTGGTATGGAAGAAAACATGGATTCTCCTTGGAACAGAAGATCCTGATAACACTGTGATTTTCCATCTTCTCTAACGTTCCCTTTTCTCCAAGAATTTATTTGCATGGTCTGATATCCTGGGGGTATTTATACCAAACATCAGTCCATTAAAGACTGAAATGAAATCATTGTACACTTCGTAAAAATGCAAATAAGTCTTTTGTATCCACAATGATTGATAACAGAAGGTGACTGGTTCAACTTCACAGTTCACTCTCTTATAGATAGTCAATTTTGGAAATTGACAGCAATATGCTATCGCAAATACCAAATAAGAAGCCATAAAGAATTTCTTGTCTCTTTTGTAATGTGACAAATAGGAGGAGATTTCAATGGAAATAAACTTTCCCCAATAGAAAAAAGGTTTCTCTTTAATTTTAAAATATAAAATATAAAGAATCATGCGGGAAATGGTGGCAGTGCTTTCTTTGCCTGTCAACCTAGTAAACAACCAAGAAATTTCTAGAAAGCGGTTTTTGAATGAGTCGAACCAAATCCTAGTTATGTCTTCTGGGATAGCCATGAGATTCTCCAAATACTCACGAAAGAGGTCCATGCCATTGTCATGTTTTTTTAGAAAATATCTGCAATCCTCTCCCTTAAAGGTAAGTGTTGTCTCAGGGAGCTTCAATATCTTACGAAACAATTGCAGAGAAAGAGAGATGGGGGAACAATCCTAGATTTGTATGATTCACTAACTTGGTAGGTATTTTTCAACACACCATGCAACCATTTCTTTGTAGTTGAATACCTCAGGGACACACCCTACACGAGCAATTTTGGAAGTCTAGATTATATCTTTATGTGTAAGAGGCAATGAGTAATAAGAGTACGTTGTGGACTACTAAAAGTTCTGGTCTTCTTGACCCAATATGTTCAAAGTATCACCACAAAAATATTGTTTGGATGTTGTTGCCATAAGTTGATTAGAGTGTTCTTTCGAATGGATAACAACTTGTAATGAAACCTTTCAGAGAGATAACAATAATATAACCCTTGGCAAATCCTTCTTTAATGCGATTTAATGAAAAATCTTATCGAGCCCTTTGCTTATTAATGACGATATTTATGGAGCCTGCATGATCAATTATTAGCATTAAACCATATTAAATGCATATTTGGAAAAACACAAAGATGGTGGGGACGAACGAGAGAGATTTAAATTTGTGGTTTTTTGTGAACCCACCAACCCATGAACCCACAGTTGTGAACGATCGAAAATAGTCTAAGTATTGCATAGCGGTCGGTTGGACTTGGACATAGGAGAAATGAAATGCTTAGAGGCTCGATATCCATGACAATTTTGATCATCATAATGTAGATCATGGTTCTTTAGGTGCAAAATGGAGATTGTGGAACTTGGAAGATAAAAACTTAAACCTGTGAACCCGTAGTTGTGAGAATGGTTGAGTATATCATAACAAAGTAGTCGGTCAGACTCATGATATGGGAAAATGGATGGAGGTGAAGACGCGTGAGTCCGTCAAACTGTGAACCCGTCGTTTTTTGAAAAACAACTAAGTGTAGTAATTAAAAAGGAAAAAGAGAATGGAGAAAAGTAAAGGGGAATGAGGGTAGGTATATAAGAGGGAAAAGAAATGGAAAAAAGAAGTTGGGAAAATAGAAAGGGGAGGGAAAATTCGGAAGTCGGAATTGATCTCAACAGTAGGAACCCGTTTGGTTGATTTATGTCAACCAAATGATACTTCTCTAAAAAAGACCTCACCCCCCTAGATTATGCCTTGTAGTGGTCCCCCAAATTTCTCGAAGGGAGGTTGTGAAATTAAGGTATCCACCTATAATTGTATTAGGGTCACTAAGTAAACTAGACTTCACCAAGTTTTCCCTAAAGGGGATCCTGTCCAAGTAAGGACCATATGCATTCAACACTTTCAAAGGGAGACCAATATATTTACACTCCACAGAGACTGAGATGGTTGCAGGGGAGGAAGAAGACAAAGTAGCCTTAAAACCTGGGCTTCATCCCATCATCAAACCACTAGATTGAACTACCACATCCAATGCAAAAAATGAACACTCCTTCGCTACTCTTGTTCTAACACTATCGGATATGGTTTCTTGAATCAAAAAAATATCAACATTATGGGTTTGTATAAGGCTTTTGAGGGATAACTGCTTGTGGGCACCACCTACCTCGGGAGTGTTGAAAGAGAGGATCTTCATAAGGAGGGTTTTTGGGGGGTAATACCTACTGTAAGGGCCCTAAATATGGTAGATTTATTTCCTTTTCTCATATCTTGAACTACTCGTTGTTGATATTTGAGTAAATGATATTTCATTCCCACAAGGTTTGGCTAGACTGGGTCTAGGGATAGACCACGAAAGGATGAGAAAAACTCCTTTTCACAGAAGCAGGAATGAAGGGAATAAACCGTATAGGAAGGAGGTTGTGTAAGAGGGGCTAGAGGGATATTAAAGGGAGGGGAATATCAAAAAAAGGAAGGGGTCAGGGTGCCCCTAAAGGGTGGGAGAGTGGGATATCCCCTAGGTGGAAACTGACAATCACCCATTGGCACACGAATAGACCTAGCTAGGGAAAGAGGAGGATCAAGGGAAGGCAACGAAAAAATATCAACTATATTCGAAGGAGAGAGAGAGAGAGAGAGGAGGAAAGGGGAGATCAGTAGGGAGAGATGAAGGGGGAATAGAAGGCACAAGGGCTAGGGAAGTTTAGGGAGAGGAAACAAGGGAAGACACAGCCAAATAACGAGAAACGTCATTAACAAGGGATTCCAAAACAATAAGAAAAACAAAATGGTGCTTACCAGGAAAGGAGGTCAGACCTTCCTCAGGATAAAATGGATCCATTGATGCCCTAGGTATATGAACCTTAGCCTCTTTACTCTCTTTAGAGGGTACTACTCCCTCATCCACTTGTCTCATCTTCTTTAACCAAATTTTCTTTCCTAGGATCCCTAAAGAGGTTGGAAACCACTTGTAGTGAGCTTGTAGGTGGCCAACCTCGTGATATGAGAAACATTTAAATAGAAAACCTCAGTGGTCCACATTTTGATGCTATATTTTATCTCCAGAAACCAAACCGATGGTGTTGAGTAACCCTAACCAGAGATCTACTTCCACCTAGACCCATGCCCATCTCCGATCAAATTTTTTTTCTCAGTTCGACTCCAATCCAATGAAACAATCAATTTCATTCCCTATGGCTTCAAGGGCCTTTTCTAACCAAAACACCTTAGGCAAGCCAAGGAGAATGGCCCAAAATTTTAGGTTCAAAACTGATGCATGTGAGGGATCAAAACCTCAAGCCCATAAATGAAGTGAAAAACCTAATGTCCCCTAGTTCATGTGCCTTGACTTCATAGAGTTGCAGTCCTCTACATTTTGGAGAATAAATACCAGCCATCCTTGAATCATCACTTGGAAGGACGACAAGTAACCCAACAACACTTTCCATGTCTCTTCGATTCATCGAGACATGGTCTTTAGGAGACTTTCCAGAGAATCTTCCAACCAATGTAACGCCAAGAAAATGACCAACACCCTCCACTTGCAAGTCCTTCCCACGACCATTTGAACAGATCCAACGTTCTCACAGATACACTTCCTTTTTTGGGGGGATACATTTCATTTTTTCGGGGGAGGGGGCGAAAAATTCTTCTTTCATGACTACGACTTTACCAGAAGAGGAGCTAGGGGATGAGGAAAGTTGAGGCAACGAGCATGGATGGGAGAGAGAACAAAATATTGATTGAGTAACTAAGGCCAAGAAATTATTCTTTCGTGACTGCGGCTTTATCGGAAGAGGAGCTGGGGGATGAGGAAAGTTAAGGCGACTAGCAGGGAGGGGAGAGAGAACGAAGTATCGATCTAGTAACTATGAATCGGTGAGGAAATAAATCTAGGTGAACATGCCGAGGAGCGAGAAAATCCTTAACCCTCGTCTCCATGACTAGTCGTGTCCGAAGAGGATTTGAGAGAGGATAAAGCCTCAACTGAGAGACTATTTCGCATGAACTCGTCCTGAGAAATAAAGGCCCTGCCTTTATTTGGGTTGGGCTCATAGTCGAGGAGCTCGTCATGCGACGAATCCATAGCCACATGGAAAAAACTGTCGAAAAAGGAAACAGTTTCGGGCAGCGAGTTGGAGAAAGAAAGAGAAGACGCCATGTGGGATACCTCCCATGCACTACCGTGAGGCGAGGGGTATAGGGTTACATGGACGCAGGCCCGAGCCCAATCTCAAAACCAAACTCCCCATGCGTTCATGGAAATTTCCAGGATAGAAAATGATTACTCAAAACGTTTGAAAATAAATTAAAAGATTCTAAGTAGCTTTTCATATCTCAAATAAAGTTAAAATTAAAAATAACTTAAAAGTGCCACTTATCCTTAGGAGAGTTTCCTAGGCGGGTTGATTTGAATTTCAATTATTGAAGCTATAAAATGAATTAAAATAGATCCACCACCATTTAATAGAGGATCGATGAATGGCATTTAAATTTATTTCCTTGAGCTTGTTTGGTTTTTTCCCCTTTTTTTCCTTGGGATGCCCATGCTGAGTGAGAATTGTGCCCACAACATAGTCTGAAGCATCTATCTTGATCTCAAAGGGTTGTTTTAGGTCAGGTAATGAAAGCATTGGGGTTGAGAACAAACGTTGCTTCAAATCATCAAAGGCTTGTTGTTGTGACACATCCCACATGAACTTTGTCTTACCACCACCCTTGGTTACTTCGCTGAGGGGCTGTGCAATATGGGAGAATCCCAACATGAACCTACGATAGAAATTGGCAAGGTCTAAAAGATCTGAAGCTCATTGAGTGTGGTTAGGGATGGCTAGTCTCGAATGATCTAGATCTTTGCTAGATCCATATGCACCCCATGTAATATCCCAAAAAATAATTAATTATTAAAGTTTGTATGCACTTAGGAATTTATTTCCGTTTTTGGCAAATTCGTATTTGAAAAATGATTGCCATTTATGGCAATTCCGAATTTGGAATTTGATTAATTGTAATTAATTATTGTGACTATTGGGAAAATATTTGATTTGCCCAACCAACTCTTTGACTATGACACATGTAAAAGACAAATATTTTTAATATTAATTGCAGAAGGACAAATGGAACAACCAGGTTGAAATCAATTGATCATGACTCCATGAGTGGGGAACAGACTTGAACTACCTCAGGGCTGAATTTTACAAATGGAAAATGAGGAATTTGGCCACTAGCATCCCCTGAAAATCAAGGATTTGTAAAGCTAGGAAAATTCCCAAAGGGGGGAAAAGACCTAGGCACAAGATGTTTTTTGATAGACAACATATGGGAAGAGGTAGGATGCTGCTTAGTATGTTGGGGAAAGGAGATCACTTGTTGTTTTGAGCACTGTTCTGAGTGTTAGGAAAGGGGATTTCTGATCTGAAAGAGGACTATAGCAAAATAGGAGCATTGGAATTCTCCCTTATGGACTCATGGTCAGGCTAGGGGGTGAACGAAACAAGTAGTTTGGTTGTTCTGATTCTATGGTTGGGTGGAACTTGGTTGTTCCATTTGTGTCTCGACATCGATTTCATATATGTTCTTCTACCTGTTCTCTTGATGAATATTTTATTGTGTATTAAGATGATAGGAATGAGATGAATTTGTGATAATTATTCATGTGAATGTACTCTCTGAACAGAAATGGTA
>JASDQU011028598.1:60568-74158 GCA_032191745.1 Picea mariana | reverse complement strand
TCCCTTCCTTCCTTTGTCCCCTCCCTCTCATCACCCTGCTTGACTCTTAATCCTCCCTTGCTGCAATGGGACCCCTCCTTCCCAACTTCCTACCCCGCCCCTCCAGACTGTTGTTGTTCTCAGCTTGTACCACTCCACCCTTCATTCACACGTAGCCCTCTTAGGATTTGGATGCTCAGATGCTCATGCTTGTCCTTTCCCCTTGCTACCCTCATGCGTCATTATTGTCCCACCCCATGGATCTAATTCACTCACTCGTGGACATCAAATCTCAGCATGAGAAGGGATAGTTGGAATTCGGTGCCAGATTTGTAGGAATGCAAATCATCTCTCCCTCCCAATTCGAGCATCAAGAAGCTTTATAATATTCTCTCGGATTGGCATTCAACACCATATTCTTTAGCTCCTCAGGTGGTAGCAAATTTTGGAAGACAACTATAGTAAGGCAAGCAGACGTTAAGGAACAAATTCGCAGGTACTATAGCTGCAACAGGAGCTAGATGATTTATGTCTGGTGGTCATCTCCATCTAGGGACAAGTGGGAACCTTAACATCCCAAGTTTTAGTAGTGATCAAGTTGATTATGCACCATAGACAATCCTTCCAATCGTTACATGTTGAATTCGATGCTCTTAGGAGCCAGTTAGAGGAGATTAGGCTCCAACCGGATTTCAACAGGAAATAAGGATTCACCTCAATGGGGTTTGAATCAACAAACTCTAGTCCACAGTCTCAGCTGGTCCTCAACCTCAATGCAACAGTTCCATAGGACCAGGAGGAAGAATTAGAAGAAGTCGGGGACCAGAATAACCCCCCCCCCCCGAATNACTTCCAATTTCAGTGTTGTCTCGATATATTCTACCAGGTTTACCCTATCAAAATTTTTGATTATAAGGTTTGTCAAACATCTATAAATCAATGTAATTCTCGAGCCAAACATGGCCTGGCCTTAGTACTAGAATATCCTCTTCCGTGGAGAAACCTTTTGCCTTTGTATGTACTATGTTGCTTAAATGCAACTTTTATATAATACAAATTTCCCAGTTTGAGTTAAAAAAAAAAACAATAAATCCAAATTGAAAGAATTATTATTTTAAAGAAGAAAAAACTATTGAAAACATTTCCATGTAGATTCATTAAAAAAAAAGTCTAAAATCCTATAAAGTTGTCAGTTTTCGACAACTTGAAACTCTTAAGAAAAGAAGGTAAATAATGTGTTCTTAGAAAATGATGATATATATAATATATAGTTATCATTGAGGATATATCTCATCTCCAACAACTTCCATCTAGGCCCACCAGGGGGCACTCAACCCGCTAGCACCACATCAAGACCCCCATCTATCCTTGCTAGCACCCTTTTTCAGTCTCTACTCCATCGATCCTACAACAAATAAGATTATAGTTGACCCAATTTCAATGTCACCATGTGGTACCTACCACACTGTCTTACCACACTTTCCACCACTATGGAGCTATGAATGTTATATCTCATCCATCACGTGTCATCCATGTCATTCTAGTTACCTCACAAGCCTCCCTCTAGTCACCTCACAATCCTAGCCATTAGTATCCATGGTCTCCAAGGATTTAGGTCATTTAATGGATTTTGTTTTGATTCTACAGACTCCCCACCTCTCCAACACTATTTTTCCTCACCCCTCGCATAGTTCATCTCTAGTGTATCATGCTTAAAATCTTTCCCCTCTAACAAAGTTCAGCTTTGGTTTGCCCATCTACAACCTCATCTCTCTCACAAATTTTGGCTTTGGTTCATCCCTATCACAAAGTTCAACTGTATTTCCTTTGACATCCTCGACTTGGGTCTCATTAGCAACCCTTATTCTGGTCCCAACTTTATCCTTGTCCTTCAAGTCGTTTCATGGATTTTATTTTGAGTTCTCAACTCATGTGCAACCTCATCCCTCTACGATCAAGTTTGATTCTAGTCACGTTTGCAACCTCAGCTCTGGTCCCATCTTGCCCTAGCTTGGTAAGTTTTCTTGCAATTCTTATTCTTTAAAACTTGCAAATTTTTAAATTCAAAATAGTTTTTTTTTAAGATTTGGGATAGTTATTTTTTATTTATATAGAGAGAGATTTAAATACCAAAGTTATTTCATTACACTAGCAATATACTTTCATTTTTTTGTAATGCATATAATTTACATCATACCAACATTATTTCATTACACCAGTGTTATGCTTTCCTTTTTATATAATGCATGTTATTTACATCATATTAGTGTCATAGCTATATATATGTCGAATCTATTCTTTGTCATTCTTAGCATTATATGGGAACCCACATTATATGTGACGTTATGTATAGTGTTATTATAGTTATTATCACACCTATTTGTTGAAAGTACATTTCAATTCATGGAAAACCACTACAAAGTTGAGTGTTTGCTCGATGGTAGATTATTTTGTACACATGCTCTACCTAGAAGCCCTCCACTATTGCCTCCTACATCCATGCAATGGTATATACCACACCTACGATAGGCTTAATTTTAGTGACCATTGTCAACACCTGCACTATATAATGCAACCTTTACCCAACAAGTTTTTAGGAGAAGGGGGTCTTGCAACACTAGAAAATATCATAAGAACTCCCACAGAGTACTATATTATCCTACTTGCGTAGAGAAGGAAAAATATGATTGAAATAAAAAATAGATGAATCATTACATGGTGAATAAATATTGTATCCACTAAGGTGTTGAACCAACCTATCTATTGGAGAGTTTGGCCTTAAATTACATGGAAAAATTCAAAATAAAATGTGAAAATGGGATAAACAACACTCATGTAAATTGCAAAAATTGCATGTGGACAATGAGGCTTGGGGATCTCGTGTGGATGGTATCTCTCCATCAAAGGGTAAAACAAATTTGTTAATATCCATTTATGTTTTATCGAGTTGCTAATTTTCTTTTATGCTACTCATGGTCTTGTTGCATGCAGGTTGTTGAGGGAAACAAAAATGACGTCTTTCTCCCAATGATGCCCCAACCAAGCCAAAGTTCAAAAAAAAAAAGCAACTGCCTCCTTCAGAGTATTCCTCATCTAAGGACCCCTCTCTACAGACTATTCTATCTACCCCTTTACAAACTGCAATCCAACAAGGATCATGTTATCCCCTAGCCTAGGGATAACTAATGAGATCACTTCTCGAGGCCCACAAGTCCTAGACATGGAGTACCAAGAGCCAGACGACTTGGGCATGGACCTGGAGGGCCCCTCTTTTCATCAGTACAATCCACTTATCACCAACAACAATATCCATCCCACCATCCTAGTCTTGGAGTAACAGTGGGTCTTGCTCCATGAGGTAATGAGTCTGGGTATCATGGTATGTATCACTATGATATTTGAAGAACTTGAAAATGTTGTATTGAATCCTTCTTCATTTCATCACGTTTTCTTGGAAATTATGCTCTTTTCTTCGTTCATACCTGGAGGGGTGACAAGGTGCCCTAGTAAGTTGATTTCCCTTTAGGATGGGTTGCTACTGGGTGGATTTGTGAAAGGTCATCACCCGTTCCCTCCATACTTACCATTTTCCATCTTTATTCCTTTCATCTCCCCTATCCTTGTTTGGGCATTGGGATTGACTACACTAGAAAGGGTTGTACCTTACCTCGTGGAAAGAAGGGGCTAAAGGCCTAGAGGGTAAAAGTAGATGGCAAGAGTTAAAATCTGATATTGAAACCTTCGAGATGCTTCACCCAGGGATCCCCGAGAAAGCAGTAAAAATATTCTCAATAAGAAAAGGGGACCCATAAGATAACATAAACACTCAAGGTATTAGTTGATGGATAGGGGGTCTCATCACGAGGCGACCTATTATGACCATGGGCATGTAGCGGTATGACACTACCATCTATCTAGTCACCAAACCAGGGTAGTGGCTCTTGGTGGCATAGCCAAGAGAAAGGGGGTCTCATCATGAGCCAGCCTTCTCATTTCTGTGAAATGTTTGTGGATAACGTTGTCATCTCTGGTCATCAAACTGAGACAATGGCCCCCGACTATTCCCTTGAAGCATAAGAGAAAAATATCAAAAGAAATAAAGCTAAGAGTAAAAGGAAATCAGTTGGCTAGGAAACAATTGCATTTATGACAAGGTGCAACTCACCCTCTACAAAGGAACTCACAGGTAAGACTTTACATTTCCCTGTTATTACATTCACCCCATGCCCAAACATCTACCCCATGCCACCTCATACACTTACATGACATGGATTAGACCCCACGTGGGAAACATCCCAAACTTAAGAGAGGTTAGCCCAATAGGACACCCTAAGACCTTCTCCAATCTAACTTGTCAAATTGCATAACGCCTTTGAGCATTTGTTTGGGTTAAGGGGGGGTTTGATCCACATGTTTGGGTAATTTAAGTATTGGATGTGATTTACATGTTATGATCCCTGTGACTTATGAACCCCTGGAGGGCGTACTTTTTGTTCTTGTAGGATCTTGCCCGGTGGACATGTACACATGAGGGAATGATTATCTCGGACCTTCATGGGGTCTTAAATCCCACAGATGGATGCTGCAACCCCAGCCAAGGGTAAGAAGATATTGAATATTTTCACTAGGAAAAAAGAAAGGCGTTACCTTTGGAGGCACCTTGGCAGACCTAGACCCAGGGGGACCTTTCTCTTCCACATGGACGTTGGCCCTTGAGAGCCCTAGATGTCACCATCATATTCTTAGACATCAGACAGAGGTAGGGTTTTCATTTTGGATGCATTTATGAGCCTAGTGGCATGTGTGGGCATCATCTGGGGCCTCTAGAGGCCAAGTTCCCTACATTTTAGGCTCAACGTTCCACCTTAGGGCCTCAATGCCACCCTAGAAGGGAATGACGTTACCTTTGGAGGTGTTTTTAGATGTTGATTAACTTTTTTTATGTCAAAATTGAATTTTATTGTAAATTAGCCAGGTCGGCCTTATTTTTGACCTAAAATTAATTAAAGGTCAAAGTTTTATATAAATAAACATAAAGTACATTCATTTTTAACATCACAATTCCTCACACAAGAGGAGAGGTCTGAAATTTGCGCCCTAGTAAGGGCTATTGGCTGAAATTGTGAGGCACACTCTTGCATAAGGCTAATTTTTGCAATTTGGATCAATCTTGGAAGCTTTTATGGTGATCTTGCATGGTATTTTCATGATTATTCTTGGTGCAAGTAAGTAAAATCTGCATTTTTTGTCATCTATTGAATGGTTTATGTATGGTTTTATTTTCTCATACAAGATTATGAAAGTGCATGGTATACTTAATGCTTGAAGTAAGGAACTTAAATTGCTACTTTCTTACTTTCTATTTGCCAATCTTTTCATTGAATTGATGTAGTGACTAGTGAAACCCTAGAGCCCTAAATTGCTAGCAGAATAAGGTTTTGAGCTAGTTATCTTTGCCTAATTTTTATCCCATAAGAAACCTAAGGAGAACAAGGTGTTAGGGCCTAGAATTTCCTACACCTTAGTATCTTGTTTCTTGAGGTAAATGCATAGGGGGACTTAAGTTACTACTTCTCCTATGCATTCTCCCTCTCAGAATTTTGTGCATTATCAAAATTGAATTGTAGCCTTTGAAGAAGTCATCCACTTGACTCCATAAGCCCTAGAAGGCACTAGCTCTTGCCTCTCTCTTGTTGAAGGATTGATTAAACACTCAAACACTCTTCTCCTAATCTTTTACTAACTATTTCTAACCATAGTTTAGCCTAGATCACTAACTTATTTGTTGTTGTTATAAATGACTGCTACAACCATATAAATGCAACAAATTTTATGCATAATTGACTTTGAATGCTAGCTAAACACTTCAAAAGTTTCTTATGACATGTGATTATCATTTTGCTTAGTAAATGCTATCCTTTTACTGTCTTTTCAAGCAATTATAGGGAGTATTTGTTGCAGCTGCTACATTTCATCAATTGTTGTTGTAAACTTATTAACTGCTGCCAATTTATATCAGCTAGCACTTATTGTCATTGTCCATTGTCTCTTGAGGTGTTGTTCTCTTATTTCTACCTAGAATTATCGTATATGCATGCTATATTGTCTTGTTCTGGGAAGGTACATCAAGCACTTCATTAACCTCATCTTTGGGACACAAATTTAGTGACTTTGGTAACCAGTGAGAGGGGGGAATATATCTCGAACATAACCCTAATTTTCCCGCCCTTTAGGTTACCAGAGACTCCCATGGGGTAGACCTTGCCTATCCCTAAAAAGTGGGGATTTCCTATTAAGGTGACAATGATAGGATATCATGTTTGTTACGCCAATCTCTTTTACTTACCTTGGGATTTGGGCAAGTATAGATTGTGTGATAACAGAGCCCTCATTTTTTTTTGTTATGTTGTTATGTGATAAATCTAGACACTAGATTTATGTTGACTATGACAACATTATAACTAATATTCGATGTCGACATCATAAATCTTGATGATGGATTTTTATTATAACTATGTTGGTGTTATAAATATTGATGTTGGAATTATGCTCAATATTTCAACGTTATGTAGGCATAAAGTTATGCTCTCTATGTCGGCGTTAATACATTTTAACACATCGACACGAGATTCACGACTCTACAGACTACAAACAATTATGTTTTGATTTATCATGCATGACATTATGCTTAGTATACTTATTATTCCAGGGTTAATACATTTTGACATGTTTGCATGAGAATTGTAACAATACAAAATGCAAACAGTTATGTTATCATGCTATTGAAATTTTGTTATGTTGTTATGTTATGCCACGTATAATAACTATGCAAACTACCCCTAGGAAAATTGTAACTTTGCAAACAATAATTCAGTAAGGACCCCCCTTTTTTTAATTTATTTATGCTATTTAAATTTTAGTTTGATATTATGCTATGCCAAGCATAATAACTCTGCAAATTATCCCTAAGCAAATTGTAACTCTACAAACAACAATTCTTTCAAGTGTAATTTAGCAAGGACGCCCCATTAAAAATAAATAAAAAATTGTTATATGTTATTTATATTTTGTTATGATGTTACGTTAAAGAACACCTAAATAACAACCAACATTATCAATCATGAAATCAACTTTATAAATCACGAAGTCAGTGTTATAAATCATGAATTAGGCATAGATTGTGACATAGATGTTATCCTAACTATGTTGGCTTTGTCTCTTGGAAATCTATAACTTTGCAAACAATAGTTGATCCATATTTTATGAGCAGAACGAAATGACCATAGATATTATTATTATTCACACAGAGACACAAGAAACAATAATAGAGATACAATAAAACTAGCTTCTATTTAATAAGGAAATATGTTTAAACTGTAAAATGTAGATTGAAAACAAGCTTGCTAGAATGGTGGTGGCTTATCTTTGAGAAGAGATGTGACGGCTGCACTCATTCTCAAGAAGATGATTACAATGAGGCTCTGAAAGCCTTTTTACAATAAACATGGATTCCAAAACCCTAGACATCCAAAAACCTAACCCTAGGACATGAAACACCAAAAGTCATGTCGGCCCCGTTGGGGTAAGTTAGTACATCAACTTCCTGAGGTCGTAACTTTTGCATACGATCTTCGTTTTAGGCGCATGATAGCCCGTTATAAAGGTTTATCCGAGGACTACACATTATGTCATAAAAACCTAATTAACATAATAATTTGACTATAGAGAGCCCTAAAAATTTTGTTTAGGGCCTCAAAACAACCCTAGAAGTTTAGGACCCAAAAACTAGGAAACAAATTGCCAAACTGAAAAACTGCCAAGATGAACCGGTTGGAATAGGTGGGTGGCCATCGACATCCACCCAGATCAATCCTCCCCCATTAGGAAGCAATGGTCTCCATTACGTTGAGTTCCCCCATCATATGAGGAAATGTCTTCTAAATTTGGCCTCAGGTGAGCCACTTGCCTTGGTGCAAGAGCTACCCTGCTTTGACAACCTAATAAAGTTGGATCCTTTGCTAGTGAGTGCCCTTAACTTGTGTGTCCATGATATGAGTAGTGGATGTTTGTTCCATGTAGTCAGGGTTGATCTCTATTGGTGTCAATTATTATGCTATCTCTGAGGTGTCCAATAATGGTGGAAAATATGGTCGAAGGAGATCCACATTGAACATTGGGTGCAATCCAAGGAAGGGGGGAATGTTGAGCTCAAAATAATTGTCTCCCACAAACTAAGTGATGGTGTAAGGTCCATAATGGAGTGGATGAAGCTTCCGATGGGGCACTATAATATGTTATTTCTACTGTGTCGCACCTGATGTTCGTCATGGCGCTACTTGTACTTTTCATTGGACTTCTGTAAAATATATTGAACCTATTGGTGGATATGATGGATCCACTCAATGAACTAGGTGGCTTTGTCAGCTTCAATTGGAGCATGGGACGAGTCTTCCTGGGTGGCCGTAAGGGGTAGTGCAACATCCATGGGACCCAATGGTTGAAATCCCAATTCCACTTGAAAGGGGTTGTGGCCGGTTGAGCTATGTATGGCTTTGTTGTACCTTTGATAAACATAGGGATGAATCTCATCCCATGTGTAGGGGTGATTGGAATTGTACACATGTAGGATATGCATGATCATCCAGTTGACAACCTTAGATTGGCCATCTGTCTTGGTGTGGAAGGTAGTGGATTTGGTGAGCTTGGTGTGTAATAGTGACTAGAGGCTCGACCAGAATGTGTTGAGGAATCGACTGTCCCGATCTGAGATAATGGTTTGTGGGATCCAAAAATATATCCACACTCATTCAAAAAAGATCTTTGTAGTGGCCTTTGATGTGATGCTCTTCTTGCAGGCGACCATAATCGCCATCTTGGAAAAGCGATCAACAACCACAAAAACACAATCATTTCCTCGCTTGGTTGATGGGAGGCTCATCATGTAGTCCATTGAGATGGATTCCCATAGCCTGTCAGGACTATGCAGAGGAGTGTACAAGCCTTTTTTCATAAAGGTCGGTTCAATAATAGCACAGGCAGTGCAGGACCTGTTATACTTGCTAACATTATGTTGAAGTTTTGGCCGGTAGAAATGTCGCTGCAACACTGTCATTGTCTTTTCTACGCTGAAGTGTCCTGCCAACCGACTGTAGTGGGGTTCCCAAATCAAATTCACTTGCTTGCTTGATGGAACACAAAGATGGCCCAGATGGCACATCAACCTATCCTAAATATGGAAATTAATGACAACTATGTTTGTGCCCAACATCTGGTAGGTGGTGGCGAAGTTAGGATCTTTCTCATAGAGGTGGGGCCATCTAGAGGTCTCGTGGCCACAAGAGTCTAGCACAATGGCGAGTGTCCTGAATATAGATCGGTTGAGGAAATCAATGACCTGGTTGGTACTTCCTATCTTATACTTGATGTTGAGGTGGAACTGCTACAAGTATGTGGACCACTTATGATGGAGATCATTATGCAATTTTCCTTTTATTTGCATAAACTGCAACAACTTATGATCAATGTGGTTGATTATCTCCTTCCCGAGATTATAATGCCTCTATTGGTGGTAGCCTTGCACAATGGAGTACATTTATTTGTCGTAATTAGGGTATTTATGAATGACATCTAATAGTTTCTCACTATGATAAGCCACGAGGTGGCCGTGATGAGTGAGAACTACGCCCACAACATAGTCTGCAACATTTGTCTCGATCTCAAAGGGTTGTTGTAGGTCAGTAATGAGAACACTGGGGCTGAGCACAAGTGTTGCTTCAGATCATCGAACGCTTGTTATTGGGACAAGCCCCACACAAACTTTGCCTTACCACCACCCCTGGTTACTTGGTTGAGGGCCCATGCAATATGGGAGAATCCCGACACGAACCTGCGATAGAAATTGACAATGCCTAAAAATCTCTGAAGCTCAGTGAGAGTGGTTAGGGCTGGCCAGTCACAGATGACTTGGATCTTGGCTGGATCCACGTGCACACCATGCTCATCAAAATTCTAGCCTAGGTATTCAACCTTGTCCTTGCCGAAGGAGCATTTTTCTAAGTTGGCATATAACTTGTGATGCCATAGAGTGTGTAGAACCTGTTGAATATGCTGCAAGTGTTCCAACCAAGTCTTGTTGTAGATGAGGATTTCATCCATATACATCACTACAAAATAATTGGTGAAAGGCTGCAAGATATTGTCCATCATCCTCATGAAATTTGTTGGGGCATTTGTCAAACCAAAGGGCATGACCAACCATTCAAAAAGAACTTCTTTTGACTTGAAGGCAGTCTTCCATACATCTGTCTTCTCTATTGGGACCTGATGGTAGCCATACTTAAGATCAATCTTACTGAAGTATTTGTCCCCCTTGAGATGACCAAGGAGATCATAGATTTAGGGAATCAAGTGCTGGTTCCTGACTGTGATTTTATTTAGGACCTGATAATCAATGCAGAGTTTCCAGGTCCCATCTTTCTTCTGCACCAACAGGATTGAGCTTCCACAAGGTGGAGTTGGGTCAGATGTGCCCCTTGTGGAGTAGTTCTTGGATCTGGTGCTTGATCTCCTCATTTTCTAACAGAGAGCATTGATAAACTGACCCATTGGGTAGCAGTGCGTCGGGGGTCAGATCGATGGAATGCTTGACGTGACAGTGCAAAGGTACCCTAGTAGGTGAGGCAACGATGTCTTTGTATTCTTCTATGAACTTATTCACTTGCTTCTGCTGCATGGAGAGGTCGGTCGCAGAGGCCATGGATGTGGCTGCAATATTTCGCTCACTTTGAGAGAAAATCATGAAGAAGACAAAATTCCTAGTCTGAGAGATGACATTTCTGCATTGCTTGGAAGAGCTCAAGGAAATGACACTAGGTGGGACTACCTCGGGTATTCTATACAATTTCCCATTCAAAGTAATAATAACACTGCGAGGCCTAGACTCATATATAACATGAAGTTTCCATAAACAAGGTTGACCCAAAAGAACATCACAAACTTCAAGGGGAGAAACATCACACAATACCTCATCTTTGAAGAGCTTGATCTCGTATGACAGGCGACACTGTTGGATGACATGAAGATCACTTCCTTGGCGGAGCCATCTGATGGTGTAGGGATGTGGGTGTGGAATTATCGACAAGGATAGACGCTTGATGACCTTCACTAAGATGAGGTTCTTTTTTCTACTGCTATCAATGATCAAGTGCATCGGAGTGCCTTTCACCCACATCTATGAATAAAAAAGGTGCACACATTCCTCTGTCTCATCAGGTTCACCGGGCTAGATCTTGGTGCTATCAATGGTGGCACTGGGTTCCACATCAATGATCTCTCTCCCATTTTCTGGTTCTGAATCAGATTCAACACCTGCATCTAATTCATAGGCTTTCACCTTGGCCACCAATGACTACTTTGAGCGGCAATCAACAATGTTATGGCAGGGGCTCTTATGGAATCCACACCACTTACTGGTATCTTTCTTCATCTTTCCATTGTCTTTCTTTGCTTACAACTTAGACTAGTTGTCCTCAGGATGCCCATATTTTCTTTGTCCTTTCTTCTGTTGGTTGGGGCTGCCCTTGCCCTTCTTTTGCTGTGAGGGGTTCCCAGACCCAAAATGCCACGTCTTTTGTTTAAGTTTCTACTCAATTTTGACGACATATCGACAGGTCACGCACAAGGACGAGATGTCTGAAAACTCCATTTCTACCTAGATGTATCTATGCAGACCATCGATAATTGAGCACTAGATGTCACTTAGAATATTTGATACCCAGTGTGGTGCACAAGGTATGGAAGATATTTGTGAACTCTGGCACTGCTTGGTCCCTTTCCTTCTGCAGTCTGGTCCATTTTGTATACAGGTCGTCAGTGGGGACATGCACTATGAATGACGAGGAGAAAACCACTCTTATACCACTGATATGAATTTTATGAGTAAAATGAAATGAACATAGATTATTATTATTATTCACACAGATACACAAGGAACACTAAAAAATATACAATAAAACTAGCTTCTATTCAATAAAGAAATATGTTGAAATTGTAAAACGAAGACTGAAAACACGCTTGCTAGAAGAGATGTGACGATTGCGAGATGGAAAAACCCTAGACATCCAAAAACCTAACCCTAGGAGATGAAACACCAAAAGTCATGTTGGCCCCTTTGGGGTAAGTTAGTACATCAACTTCCCGAGGTCATAACTTTTGCATATGATCTCCATTTTAGGCACATGATAGCTCGTTGGAAAGGTCTATCCGAGGACTACACATTATGCCATAAAATGTTAATTTAGTGGACAATTTCATTGTGGCGAGCCCCAAAAATGTTATTTAGGGACTCAAAACGACCCCAGAATTTCAAGACCCGAAAACTAGAAAACAAATCGTCAAATTGAAAAACTACCAAGATGAGCCAGTTGGAATATGTGGGTGGCCACTGATATCCACCTGGATTAGTAGTTCCTTCAACTATAATTCAATAAGGAATACCCATTTTTTTAAGAAACTTTGTTATATGGTATTAAATTTTGTTATGTTGTTATGTTATGCACATCACACCTAAATAACAATCAACATTATAAATCACGGTGCTGATGTTATCCTAACTATGGCAAGATTATTTAGGTTTAAAGTTCTACTTACTACGTTGGTGTTAATACATTTTAACACATGCTAAAGAAAACTTGTTTGCATGAGACATCTCATCATATTAGGTTTGTTTATGGAGACGACGATGTTGATGATGTTTCTGCAAGCAAGATGTCGAGACCAAGAAGATTGAGCTCGCATGTGAGATGGGAATTGCATGTAATCATTTTTTAGTGACTTTTTATATGTGGATTTTTTGTTTTTTTCAATTACCTATTGGGCTAATATAATTCATGATTACTTTGTGCAAGTTAGCCCACAATCCTAACTAGGATATCGATAAAGCTCCAATCTTCCCCTCAGATTATTAAACACAAGCTCAAATAGGATCCTCCCTTCCATGTTGTTAATCTAGAGATTCCCCCTCCCCCTCTTAATCAATAGAGATTCCCTCCCCCTCCTAATTTAGAAAGCCCCCCCNCCCTCTCCCCTTTCTATTCATCTTGTCAATTATGAAGATGAAGATGATAATATACCTGACAATGTCATAATAGCTCTGGCAATGGTGAGTTTACTCATGATAATGATTCCATGTTTCTATTATTAATTACTCTTTCAATTTTATGTTTTTGTGGTTCTCCCATTGTTTAATTGTTCTTATTTTCCTTTTACAGGAATAAGAGAAAGACGAGGATGTTGATTAACTAGAGGAAATTTATAGTAAAAGTGGATTGGAGCTAGAGAGAAAAAGATGCAAGGTCGTAAGTACTTGGCATTATGAGTTTTTGGAAGTCACTCTGATGTTATTTTGTTTTTGTACTTTGAATTGTCAGCATTATAACTTTTATGATTTTCTCCCAAAAGGGGAATCCATGAAGTGGATAATATTAGGCAACAATGTAGACAAGATTCAAAGATGGTGAGGATAAATGTAAATTTTCATTGAATGTTAATAATTTATTATTTTTTTTTATTTTTATTTCTTTCTTTTATTTATTTTTTTGTTTTTCTGATTTT